>ML802307.1:145384-175769 GCA_009831015.1 Picea engelmannii
AGTCTGCATCAACAAATCCATGTATTTCCAACACTCTGTACAATCCTGGTCTTTCTTGGTAGCACAATCCATAACTGGTAGTGCCACACAAATACCTGAAAACCCTCTTTACTGTTGTCCAATGCTCCATCCCTGGTTTTGACATATACCTGCTCAAAACTCCCACTGCATGCAATTTCCGGTCTAGTGCATACTATTTCATACATCAAACTTCCAACTACACTAGCATATGGAACACAAGACATGTCCTCTTCCTCTTCTCGTGTCTTGGGACATGTTGTGGAAAACATCAACCTCCCTTAAATTTTAAAAATTAAAGGGCCCCCATTTGAGTTTTGGAAGATTCGAAGGTATGGTTTGATGATCTTCCTTCTTTATTTGGTTTTGCGTACCTATTTGTATCAATTATTTTAAATTTTTCCCCATTAATTAATGTGTTGGAGATCTAATACCATCAAGACACTATCATTAGTGAATTTCATGCCTACTTTTAACCTAATGATTATGTTACAGTGATGAGCTTGTTGTGTTATATGAACTTGTTGTCTCATCACATTTTCTTCCACATACATGATTGCGTTGCTGGAGTCTTTTGACTTCTTGGTTGGTTAAGATGGTGTGCATGCTCATTAAAAAATAAAGTTATTGGTGTTTCTTTTCCCTAGTATGATAGATCATGTCTTTGATGAAAAAGTTAAACCAAACATTAATGTGAAAAACTTGTATCCTAAAGTTTCATCAAAACAAAGTTTGAAAGGAAACGAAACACATTCCATACCTTGTAGATATGTTTTTGAAATTATGCACATTTAAAAAAGAAATAAATAAACTACATTATAAAATCATATGATACATAAAAGACCAGGAAATATTCACATGTTGAAACAATCACTATTCATTAGGAGAAGCACTAAAATATTATAATTATTCTCCAATTGTTTTAACAAAAGAGAGTGCCATTTATTATAAAACAAGATAGATTATAAATGATTGATCATGGTATCTTTTAAACTTTTGGTGCTATACTTTTAACTAATACATATCATTTCTTCATGTGATAGATTTTTTAGGTTATGCACAATTGTTTTTCCATGACTATCACCATGCAACAATGCCCGATGACAATTCCCACATTGATTGAGATCACGATAAACCTGCCATGTAGATAGACATTGACACACCAATTTTATTGGCTTATTGGCATGATATCATAGAGATCAAAGGAAACCAGCCGATGTAAAACAAAGTGAAATCCATGACAATGGATCAAACCCTAATTTGTCATGATTTTCCTTAAGATAAGCAGTTCCCTTAAGATAAGTATAGAGAAAAGTTTTACATTTCTATTCTTAAAATTATTATCTCTGATGTGATTTGATTGCAAATGTTTAATATTAGTTTTCGTAACAATATCAAGACATGATTGAATTAAAATTTTATATTTTAAAATAAATTTCCATTCTTAAAATTATCACTTGTCATGGATTAAACCCTAATTTGTCATGATTTTTTTTAAGATAAGCAGTTCCCTTAAGATAAATATAGAGAAAAATTTTACATTTCTATTCTTAAAATTATTATCTTTGATGTGATTTGATTGCGAATGTTTAATATTAGTTTTTATAACAATATCAAAACATGATTGAATTAAAATTTTACATTTTAAAATAAATTTCCATTCTTAAAATTATCACCAACGTAATTTGATTGCAAATGTTTAACATTATTTTTCCTAACAATATCCAGTCATGATTGGATCAAGAAATGATATTACGTGGAGTGCATTTGACCAATGGAGAAATTATCATATCATAAAATCAAGAACACTGCCATATCAGTAGATGTAATACTCGATAGGTTCGCAAGGAGGTTACCACACCATAATAAAGGGAGATTTTACGTTTATTTATTTTTGTTATTTAAATTTCGGATTTCAGTGTGCAAGTAAAGATTTATACTTAAGTTTAAATTTAATTTTATTATTCAGTTATAATTTAGTTTTAATTTTAATTTAACATATTTTTAGTTTAAAATTAGTTTGTGTTTAAAATTATTTTTATTTAATTTTTATTATTTTACTTTAGTTTAGAATGGTTCATTTTTATTACATGGATATATCTAGAAAAGAGGCATGGATATACATTAGAAAATAGGGTTGGAGGATGAAATAATAGATGACAAAACACTGGTCTTAGACAAGGAGAGACTTGTGCTATCACAATTTATTTCTTGAAATCTTTTGTATTTTGGAGTTAGAAATGAGTTATAGAACTAGTGCTCTATTGTAGAGTTTTGTAAACTAATAGAAGACTCTCAAGTCTTTTGTTGGTATTTCAAATTTGATACTATTATCATGTTTTGAGTTTCATACAAGACTTTGCATTTGAAAAATTCCATTCTCGATGAGTATGAAGTCGTTGTGCACTGTTGTTAGTTATGTGAATTCATGTTTATTTAAAATCATTGATAAGTTGTCTTTCATGATTAGTTTGAATTTGTTAATTAAACTTTGGATGTGAGTATGGATATCTATATTTTCTAGTAACTATTTAATCCTGCATATCGAGTGTGAGTATATATAGCTAATCTTCCATTAGTAACAATTTACTGAGTTAAGATTGATGTGTATTTGTTTTAATCATTATTAGGTTATATGAACTACTTATATAGCTTAATAGTTTGTTTTTATCTCATGCTCAAGTTTCTGTTATTCTTCTTGATCCTAACTGAGCCATCATGAATTACTTCTATATCTTGGTTAGGATAATTTAGATTTAGAATAGAATTATATTAAGTCCTTTCTTTTCTGCGTTCTAGATTAAAAAAACTTCAAGGAAAGTCTCCTTTTAGGGAGAAATTTATAGGAAGTTACCGAACCATCATATCAGTTGGAATCACCACACCAAACAGATAAGGGTCTAATTGGGACCCTGACCGGGTGATCTCCTTATGATGTTGATCATGGTCAATTCTGACCATCAACACGACATTGATCCGCAGATAACTTTACACCTATAGGAATAGGGACCCTGACTGGTTTACATTCTTGGATATTAAACCTCTGCAATATTGTCTTGACATATTTCCTCTAATTTAACCAAAGTTTCTTGTTTTCCTGATCTCTTTTAATTTCCATGTCCAAAATGAAATTTGCAGCACCAATATACTTCATGTCAAATTTAGAGGACAACTGAGTTTTCACATCTTGGATAATCTCCTTGTTGTTTCCTATTAACAACATATCATCCTCATATAAGACCAAATAAATGAGATGATCACCAATTAATTTGAAATACACACAGTGATCAACTTTTCTCCTTGTGAGGCCAAGTGATAACATATAAGCATCAATTTTTTTATACCACATCCCTGGTGATTGATTTAACCCAGATATGGACTTTTACATCCTGCATCCCAGCCCCTTCTTTCCCTTCACAAAAAATCCTTCTAGTTGCTTCATGTATATTTCTTCTTCCAGATCCCCATGTACGAATGCTATCTTCACATCCATTTGTTCTACTTCAAAATCAAATGCAACAACAATAGATAAAATAAATCTAATAAAAGTTGACTTGGAAATAGGAGAAAAAATTTCACTAAAGTCAATTCCCTCTACTTGGGAATAACCTTTTTCTACTAATCGAGCTTTGTATTTCTCTACTTTTCCTTTTGCATCTAACTTCTTCTTAAAAACCTATTTGCTGCCAATGGGATTTCTTCTAGTTGGAAACTCCACTAGATCCCAAGCCTCATTCTTGTCCAAGGATTCCATTTCTTTAACCATGGCCTTTTTCTAGAGTTTTCCATCCTCATAATCCACTGCCTCCCTAACAATTCTAGGATCATCATCAATAATAGACAAAGCAAATGTTGAACAAAAATCGGGTGGAGTACACCTTTCTGGTTTCCTTTTTTCTCGAACCTATCTCCTTAATATTGGAGTATGAGGATCTTCATCTTCTGATTCCTTTTATTCTATCGAGTCTAATTCATCATCTTTCAACTCAAACTCTATTTGCTCTAGTTCTTCCTTCCTTGGTAGGACTTCCTGTTTGAAAAAATCTTTGATTTCTCTAAATACCACATCTCGGCTAACACTACCTTCTTAGTTTCTAGGTTCCAAAGCTTATAAACTTTCAAACCATCTTTATACCCAATAAAGATACACTTTTCATCCTTTTTATCTAGCTTACTCTTGTTTTCCTTTGGAACATGAACATATGAATCACAACCAAATAACCTGAGATGCGTTAGAGAGGGTTTCTTACCAGTACATACCTTGTGTGGAGTCTTGTCATCCAACCTTGATGAGGGTGATCGATTGACTATGTAACATGCAATACCCACTGCCTCTACCCAAAATTTCTGTCGTAACCTGACACTATTGAGCATGCAACTTGATTTTTCCATCATCGTCATGTTCATCCTTTATGCAATTCCATTCTACTGAGGTGTATATGGAGTATTCTTATGCCTTGCTATACAACTCTTCTTATAGAATTCTTTGAATTCATTTCTACAAAATTCTCCACCATTATCCATCCTCAACATCTTAATTCTCTTCTCTGTCTGATTTTCTACAAAAGCCTTAAACTCTTTAAACCTGTCAAAGACTTCAGATTTCTTTCTAAGGAAATAAATCCAAGTATTCCTTGAGAAGTCATCCTTTTTTTTTTTTTTTTACTGGGGGAATCGACAACTTCGCAGTTCTCGTACTCGCGTGACACGGGGTCGATCCCTAGAGGCTACCACTATAACCCCAGGTGCAACCACCCAGCCCACAAGAATGGCGCACGAGTAAGTCCGGGTGAGAATCGAACATGAGACTTCATTTTACAAATTTCCTTCCATTTACAAGGCACTTGCCAATCCGTCTACACCCATGCGGGCCTCGAGAAGTCATCTTTAAATGAGACACAATACACATATTTTTCCAGTGATGGAACCGACACGGGTCCAAACACATCATTTTGCACCAACTATAAAATTCCCTCTACCCTCATTGCACCAGAGGGGTATCTTACCCGATTTTTCTTTCCATATACACAATGTTCACATAAATAAAAATATAGAGAGCAGTTAGACATACCTTTAACCATACCTTTACCATGTAATAGTCGAAGGCCCTCCTCTCCGATATACCCTAGTATTTGATGCCACAACCGTCTTTCTTGTAGAGATTGTAGGAGTTTTTTCTTCTTCATCTCCAATCTCAGGAAAAATGAAACTATTTCACCCATCACTAATATTTCTTCCATACATCTTATACAAATTTCCAAAAAAAACTCCCTTCAACAACACCACTCTTGCTCCTCGAAGCATCCTGCAAGTTTGTTTCTCAAACACTATTTTTATCCCCACATCGTCCATTTTTCTTACATAATCAAATTTCAGGCCAATCCTGGGATGTGAAAAACACTAGGGAGTGTTCTAATCCTTCCATCCATGAGCTTCAACTTGACTTTTACTTGTTCTATTATTTTGGTTGTCGAGTCATCACCTTAAAAAACATCACCTCCATCATACCTTTCATATTCACAAAACCAATCCTTGTGAGGAGTCATATGGAAGGATGCACTTGATTCAACCAACCATGCCTCATGATTTGCATGTAGTATTCAAGTTATAAAATAGTATGCAGAAAAAAAAATTAGCTAGAAATGGCAGAGAAACAATGATATAACCAAAACAATACAAAAATAACACCAGAACAATACCCGAATAACACCAGAAAGAGCACTTTGATTACTGAGAGCAATGTTCTTCAAGGGGGAAACCTCCAGCAGAGAAGAGCTCTATTACAATAATATCCAAGAAAAAACTTCTCATACCCTCTACTTCTATTTATACTAAATCTATCTATCCAAAAGAACCATCTAGAGGAACATCCTTCTAGAAGTGAAAGATTCTATTAGGTCTTCTTACATTTGATTTATTCTTCCTTATTTATAGGCCTTATTAATATTGGAATTTATTACATGGAATTATATTATTCTATCTACATGAGGGGTTAGGGAGTTTAGGTCCCTAACTTGCCCTCCATCTTGAAGAACAACTTTGTCCTCAAGGCTTCAGATGAGAGAATTGTTATAGAATCGTGGTCGGCTCCCAGGTGGCATCTTCTAGAGCTGCATCTTTCCATTGGACTAACACTTCCTGGATGGTGCACTAATAGAGACAACACTGATGCTCAACATTGATTGTTGATTACCAAACGATGAAAACGTAGAACATTGATCACTGATTGTCGAATGCCGAACGTAGAAAAAGGGATGTTCATTGTAAAACACTGAACGTCAATCTCTGAATGGCCAAGGTCACGTGGACAGATTTCAGGACTTCGAGGAGTATGCATGTAGTAAGAAAAGGGGTGTTCAACACCGAATGCCAAAGACCCTAACTAATAACGCCTGGATAACTGCAGGAGGACGTATTCTGCAAACTAGAGATTGGATTTGAGCCAATAACAGTCATTGGAAAGATACGAATGAGTAGAAGAGGATGAAGACCTCGAAGAGGTGATTTGAACGAGAATTTTTTTTTGATGCCCCATCCTTAGAAAGGGTATTTAGGGGTTGGATGTGCTACAAATTGGTATCAGAGCATGGAAACAACACTTGGCCTTCTTGGGCTCATGCACGAGTCGCATAAAAATATTATTAGAGAAATTTATGGGGTAACACCCTACCTTACCCCCTTCTATAATAAAATTGTTTGAACCTCTACTGAAGAGAGGAACTAAACCTCCTACTATTGATATATGCTTTGGAAATCTGCAATGTATGTTTCTAAGGTTTCCAAATAAATAAGCTAACTTCATTTTGCAATAATATGTGTTGTTCATGAATTGGTAGATTAGTTACTAACATTTTTTTTTTTGTCATCACTCAAGAAGTGAGTGAACATCGAGAAAACTACAGTGTAGGGGATGGTGACACACCATGAGTTGGGGGAGAGCTCCCACAATAGAGAGAAAGAATCTGATGAAAGGAGGGCAGTGGAAACCCCTCCAAAGTTGGCCGAAACTATAAGAAGCCTCATGGAATAATTACAAATTTATAAGGATGACAATGAAAGGATGATAAAAGAGCACGAAAAGAAAACTGAAATTAATGCAGTCCTACTACAAAGTCTATCAGATATACAAAGGCAACTACAATATGGTCCAACTACCAGTCATGTGGACAAGAATCATACTAATAAAACTCCAAGTCCACATGAGATACAAAAGCATGGTCCGGAAAGTGGCCACACCAGAAGGAGCACCTCAAGGAAGGCCCAACATGGAGCCAAGAGACACTCACTAGAATTTCCCTCTTAAGACATTGACAACTCCAAGGAATCTTTTAGTGGAAAAACTAGTTCCCATTCTCAGATGAGAGGAAAGAAGAGGAAACATTCCAAGAGTCATGACCCTGAAGAGTTCAAGAAATCCAAACCACCCACCTTCGATGGAGATATTAAGAAGGGGGAAGAAGCATAAGTTTGGCTACTTGGCTTGAAGAAGTAATTCAAAGTCCATGACTACTCTTAAAACTTAAAGGCTCGGATATCCATTTTCAACCTGAATGGGAAAGCTTCCATTTGGTGGGAGGACCTTAGGAATGTGAAAGGAATCCATGAGAAGGACTTGTCATGGAAACAATTTGAGAAGTAATTCAAGAAGAAGTATCTATCAAAAAAGTACTTTGATGGGAAGACCAAGGAGTTCTACGAACTCAACCTAGGAAAACTCACCATAGATGAGTATATCAACAAATTTCTTGAGTTGATGAGGTATGCGCCCTACATAAAGGATGAAAAGGTAAATATGCAACGATTTATTAGTGGATTACCTCAGTCCTACCGGGATAGAATTGAGTTTGATGAGCCAAATAATTTAGAAGATACTATTCTAAAAGCAAGGTATTTCTATGAGCAATTCAAGAATAAGACAGAACCCCATGAAGAATGGAACAAGAAAAAAATTTTGGGATTCAAGAAGAAGGGGTTTAAATCCTCAAGATTTAAGAACCATGGGAAGAGATATAGGATGAGAATTCCTACCAGAAGTTTGTATCAACAAAATTTTCCATCCCAAAGTGGAAATAAACTATTCAGAGCAGTTCCAAGTAAGACTGATAACACAAAGAGAGAACCCTTGAAATGTTGGGGTTCTAGAGAGGAACATATGTTGAGGGATTTTCTGCATAGGAAACAAATAAATAAGAGGGTATACAACATCCAAGAGGCTACCATAGTCAATGATGTGTCTAGGAGCATGCCACAAATTATGCAGCCTTGGATAATAAACAAGCTGACCACCAAGCTTCAGTGGTGGAGATGGAAGGTACGATTTCCAACCATCTTGTTTCCATTTTAATTGAACCTGGTTCTAATTTGAGTTATGTTGCCCCTTAAACTGTTGAGAAATGTAAATTGCAAGAAGTTAAATATGTTAAATCATGGATGGTACAACTAGCCACTGGAACCAAAAGAAAAGTAGCAGAGGTCATACCAACATGTTAATTATTTACAAGTGGATTTCCCACCCAAGCAAACCTAAACATAATTCCTTTAGGATCTTATGACCTACTGATTGGCATGGATTGGTTGGCTTCCCACAAAACTGAGTTGGACTGTTACAATAAATTTTTTGAGTGTGATAATGAAGAAGGAATAAGTGCAACCCTACAAGGGATTCAAAATCCTGTCTCAGTGAGACAAATATCAATCCTCCAAGTGAAGAAGTATTGCAGAAAGGGACGTCCCTTGTATGCAATACAAGTACTGAACTTTGTTGAGAATGAAAAACGTAGACTAAAGGACCATCACATATTAACAAAATATAAATATGTATTCCCAAAAGAGGTTCCAGGTCTACCTCCAAGAAAGGGATATTGCCTTTTCAATAGAACTTGTACCAGGAGTGGTGCCAATGTCTAGAACACTGTATATAACGAGTACACTAGATCTAGTTGAGCTCAAACTACAACTGAAGGAGATGTGGGACAAAGGATACATTCATCCTAGTGTGTCCCCATGGGGATCACCAACCTTGTTTGTGAAAAAGAAGGATGACACATGTTGTTCCTGAGTCTGTACTTAAGGCTTAAAAGTACGATGTCAAGGCATCTGAAAGTGGGTAATAGATGTAGAAGAGGGAAGCGTAAACCTTCAGTAAAGGAAACTAGGGAAGATTCCTACATTGGCATTGTCTAGATTCCAACTGTTCCTGGATAGTTATGTCTCGTTCAATGGCTGCCCATGATTGTTCAAGTTCGGCCCGGTTAGTTGTCATTTTAAGAATGGTGTCGAAGAGGTTTAAGGCAATATGCTTTTGATTCAATAGTCCGGGTTCAACGTTAGGTTGAGTTGGTACAGGAACTGTCACGGGGGAACAGTAAAGGTAGGAAATACTTTAAGAGAGATTAAGTGTTGTCTCAGTTTGGTCGTATGAAAGAGAATTTAGGGTTGCAGAAATAAAATATGGATGCAAATCTAAGGCTCGTTCCCGTAACTGTATTATATTTTAATAAAAGGTGTGAAGCGAGAGAAAAACATTTAGTTGTATATAACGCAAGGATCCTGTCAAAGGGAAATATCACATATAAACAGAAGAGAAAAATAGTAAGGAAATAACCGATGTAGCATAGAATATGTGTAGAATTCTGAAAATGCAGATTAGTCTTACACCCGCTGATAGCTGGTGTAGAGGAAAGACAATAAACAATTACAGAAAACCAAAATTCATTCGCTACAGTAGTGGTCGTACTAAATTATAATGAAGCACATCAGTTAAGAATATGAAATGAAATGGAAAAATGAGATACAAGGAAACAAACTTGTAATACAGTAGTGACGGAATTGAGAATCTCCAGATCTGCTTGTATTAACTCTCAATGTAAAAACTCTATTACAAACAACTCAAAAAGGTCCAGCCCCATTTATTTCTTTCTGTGATATATTTATACAATTTTTACAAAGCAGGTAGAATATCAATAGTCACAAAGTTTCGGTTATGACAGAGAAGAGAGCAATCGCTCCATTTCTCCTACTCTGTCTTCACTTGGTGCCATGTGTTTGTCGTTATGCGAGCCCGGTACAAGTGATACATCTTTCCACAAGATGAGATATTAGTCGCTATGGTTCCGCTTGACAACTAGCTTCGAAGAAGTAGCATTAACGGGATAACTGTTGTAGCCTGTCCTCCATCTGTCCATCGATGATGTCGATGGCACATAGTTACGCGCTGGGTTTGATCATGCACCTATCAACTTGGACTATGTCCACCATAGTCGTCTGAGAGATATCGGCTGAATCTCTCTCTTCCTTTTCCTTTAGATCAAGAGAGATTTGTTCCACATTCATCTGCATCAATGTCTCGACGTCGCCTCCGCTGTCAATGCCCAGTAGCTCACCGTCTATAGAATTGAAATCCTCCTCCAAGGAATTGGTTATCTTTAGGGCTTGTTATCTTTAGGAAATGGTTATCTTTAGGGCGAGCAAATTCTATTGAGCTGAAGAGATTCTGCTCCGAATTTCGATTGCCTGGGATTTGAACATCTCAATGTTTATCATTCTGCTCTTGGCAATTTCTACTCGAGCCTACAACTCTTCAATCAAATTCCTCTGTTGTCTCGCCTGCATCCGACCATCCCAGACCACTAGCTGTGCTTGCTCAAGCTTAGTTTTGAGCACCTCTATTTCATTTTTATCAGCCAATCTGGCCTGCTCTATTTCCACGCTCACCTGACCTTTAGCATTCTCCATGGCTGAGGCCAATCTGGCTTCAAGAGTCCTGATTAGACGATTTTTTCTTTTAAGTTGGTTCTTCAAAAGTCCGACCGAGAATTGATTCGCCGAGGCATACGCTCCTAGCGTCCCTGCGATTTCAGTGGCGAATTGCTCATTCTTTTTATCTTTTCCATGGCTTATAACTTTATAATTTTTGGTAGTCGACTCTCCCTCCTGGTAGAATTCCCTTTTTACTATCGCTTTTCTCTTTTTATCAAAGAAAAATTCATTCGGAGGGAGTTCCTCTACTCTTATGGGCATCATCTCCTCATTGAATATCAATCCTTCTTCGATATTTCTCTGCGTCGACTGCAAGGGAGTGACAGATGTGATGGGTTCTCCTATCTGTTTCGCTGATTTTCCTGGGGTATCGACCGGGTTCTACTTCTTTGGTGGTTCTGGGGTCTTTATCTCGGTCTCCAGATTCTATTCCTTTGGTGGGTCCGGAGTCTTTTCCTCTGCTTCTGGATCTTTTGTTTGTTCCTCCTCGTCCTGGTGTTTTCTCTAGTCAGGAGTTGCATCTTTATAACCTTCAACGTCCCTCTGTTTCGTCTCTGAAACACCTGGACCCTCACCTCGCAATACAACGGGGAGACAACTACGTTAGTGTTCCTGAAATTTCAATACCTCGGCTCTGTCCTCGGGTGCCAAGTATTGAATCCGAACTAGAATTTCCTCATAGGACCTCACTCCTTGGAAAATGTCATCCGAGGGTGAATTCTCATGTTCAAATCTTTTGAGCCCGCAATTAGCCAAATGATTTCTCACGACGCTCTGTGGATCGTGCTTTTTGTATTCGATGGAGACCAAATTAAGGTCTTCCAGGGCAGTAGCCTCGACTTTGGCATGCCCGAAATCTAATAAAGAATAAGAATTCAAACGAATGGGAAAATACAACCACACCTTCTTTGAATACCCTTTGAGCTCTTTACTTACACTACCAATTATCGTCTGCCGGGCGACCTCGCAACAAGCCAACTTGTCAGGAATGAACAATGGTAGCGCATGTGGGGAAACAGAGGCCTCGAAAAATCTGAGGTATGAAAATTCCACCTCCACGTACCAGTTCGCTATGCTGCTCAGATTTGTCTCTATGATGTCCGAGATACGGGGTGGCGGGTGGCCAAAAATGGCGACATGCAGGGGTACCATCACCCAGTTAAAAATTTCATAAGCGAAATTTTCTGCTTTGTTTTCCCATAGTTTTTCATGATATACATGTATGGGTTTGTCTTCGGCCAGAGTCCAACCCCAGCTCATTAATGGAAATGGTGTTATAGAACAAATGACATCCATAAGATATACGGACATGAAGAATGAGGACGACCTCCCATTTTCCTTCTGCTCCTGATACTCTGTGACCCGATTGGCCAAGCTATCCGAAAGCATCTTTGCCCAATGAAAAAAACAACCTTCTGCGACCCGAAACATAAGGGGCACCCACACGAGAAAAAACTGCGCTGTGTCCTCTCTCCCATATAACTGGCATGTCATCATGGCCACATATCTATAATGCGGTTCTAACGAAGCGACTGAATAAACACCGTGACTATCAGCTTTGAACTTTGTAGTGTTTGAAACCCAATCCTTTATCAAACTGGACATGGTCTTATCGTATTACATGCATTCCTTCTCCTTGAATTCTTCTAGGAAATCAACACCATAAGTGTGGTCAGACGCCACAGGTAGCTTATACATGGTTTGTAGATGGTCTGGCCTAAAAGTCCAAACAGTGACTCGCTGCCTGTTCATGATAGTCCTGGTCAGTATGTTCACGTGATCCAATGCCCATCGGATCATGTCATAATATGGAAGCAACCGTGGCCTGGCTGCTACCCTGTGCATTCTGGATTGGACTACTATTTTGTATTTGGTGGTTATATCGTCTCTTTCGTTTCCATCGGAGTCGTCTGAATAATCCACCAATTCTGATTGCAGCATGTCTGAAACATATGACCAGTTAGGGACCGAGTCAATATTTTAGGGTGAAGTATCGGAGACATTATCTGAGCCTTGCCCCGAAACCTCGACATTTGCCTTTGTTTCTTTTCGCGGGGCCATGGCTGAAGCTTGCGTTTTAGCTCTTCTGCGATAGAACCGCGTATACATACAGAAGTCAGTTTAATCAGAAGTGACGAGCTCTGCGTGCTATGAAAATTCATTGGTTATAATGAAAAGTAGCTCTTACATATATTTGAAAACTCGATACTTTTCAAAACAACCTGTCAAATCATAATTAGAAATAAATTTATGCCGTAAAAATCCGATCTTATATTCATAGATTTACCCTATTTCCTCATTAATTTCATAAATTTTTTGGCGGTTTAAAAGTCGGTTGGCGTATGGAGAGAAAAGGCTTCCTCGAGAATCATGCAAGCATAAAAATGTGGGATATATCTTGCTTTAGCTTAATTAGTCCAATCTTGCCAATGTTAATCACTATCTCGCTGCTTGTTATATCGGGGATTTTCCTTTAACAATTTGAGTCTCTAACTCCCGAGATTGCGAAGATCGATTTTGGTTTAATTAAAGGTAATCATGATTTAGGGCTTGATTCATTTTATAATAATTATATTCGCTATATCGCAACTCGGAACTTCAAAGATAAGTTTCTGGGAGAATTACATGTCGAGCTGCGAAACTAGGATCGTGATAACATGACTAAATTAAAAGGGAAGGTAATCTTGGATTAAGAGATTAATTAATCAAGTTATAATTACATTGTGAATTCATGAGTCGAGGTTTAGACTCTATAACTTTCGAAAAAGATACTAGCAAGTGGTGAGATGCCGAGAACAACGTTACCACGGTTAGCTTTTACCTTTAATCCTTGACATGGGTTATTTCAAAAGGACCTTGTGTCCTTGGCTATTGGGACTATAAAAATAAAAATTTGGGTTTGGCGAACGTCGAGACGCGAAACCCCGACGACCCTTAACCATGCGTTAGGGAAAACTTTACCCTTGTTACTGTCCTGAGTGGAAAGTTAACCTGATTTTTCCATTTCGTGACTCGAGATATGGAGATTTGATGAATTATAGTATCCGACCTACGAGATCCCGAAGTAGAATAAAAAGAGGAATCCTTTCTGCGAAAGGTAGGACTTGTTTCGAGAATAGAAAAATCATTGTTGCTCGCGTGATCAAGCTTCAGAGTTCACCGATCTCTTGGAGGGAAAAAGACAACCATCTTTAGATTTCAAGCATCAAAATGAAAATCGTGTCCGGCTAAAAAACAAGGGTGGCTTCAACATAGGCTCCAACTAGGGATCCCGCCTTCCTGCGAGGTTGGAAGAATAATAGACCACGTGCCAATATTGGGTAAATGGAGTCAAAAGCTCAATCAGGCGGTAAGGTTGCCGAAAAAAGAGGATCGAAGGGGGAAATAGATTTTGTTCTTTACTTTAAAAAGTTTTTCAAAATCAGATATTCTTTCCAAACACAGTTGTAGTCCCTTTCACAGTTTTCCCTTTCCCACTACTAAATTTAGGTATGTTTTAAGACAATCGAAACAACCCTAGGACTCTCAACAGATCTTGTGGCTCTCGGCTTGCATCAAAATAATGAGATTATGTGTTTTTTAACTGGGGGAGTCCCGTCTGAATTTGGGATGTGGATCAGGTTTTAGAAAGCATTGGTTACCAGAGTAGAGTGATATTCATGTATAACAACCTTACAGATATCTCAGATATTGCTTCACTACCAGCGAGCCTATTCAATACCCTGGTGAAGTTATCTGACCCCTTTTACTGAATTTCCTTTCACCACTTTGAAATATATTTATGCATTTAAACGCTGAGACGAGGGAAATCATTTCTAAATTTCCTTTCATTGTCTCTTAGACTAGGTGGGGGCAATCATTTATGAATTTCCTTTCACCACCCGTCTTATAATTTATTTTTTTGAGTGCGAAGATGGGGGCAATCAGTTTGTATCAGGGATGATATCTGTGTAATATTTTTCTTTAGAGGTCTGTCAACTTATTTTGATTACTCGGTACCAACCTTTCCTTGACCTTCACAACATCTTCATCCTTAGGGAGAAAAAGGAAAATAACTTTTTAAGGGGCATCCCATTTGAGCAAGCTTTAATCCTTCGATGTTGTTGAAAAACCTAGGAAAGTTAGGATTTCTCTAAACGTTCCTTCGTTTAGCAGGGGATCAAGTTGTTGTGAAGACCTGTTTTCTTTCCACAATCTATTTTGAAACTCACGAGGCTAAAACAAAACACTTTTATCCCTTCGTAATGAAACGGAAAGACGGTAGCTTGTCAAAAGTTAGACCTGAAGATAGACAGGGTGCTAGGTAGCGATTTATTTACTGAAAAAACAGAGGTCAAAACAATTTGAGACTGACTCTTGTAGATATTTTCGAGGATAGTTTACTTTGACTGACCGTTTTTAGATTTAGTGTATCATTAATTTACATCAAAGATTATCAAGCCAAGAAACAATCCTGTTATCTAACATTTTAGCCGATATTGCAGTTTGAATGGAGTTACCTTGGTTTTCTTTAACAGTCTTTCATAACATGTGTTTTTGAGAAAGCTCCTTTTTACCTTTTCATTTCACTTTCTTTGCACAACATATAATTATTTTCGGTATTACCTGTTTATGCCGATTTATTTCTGACACCGACTTACAATTTATTCCTCCTGTTTGTTTCATTTGCAGCTGGAATCCTGTAAAAAACAAATACGAATCTTATCCGAAATGTGTCGAAAGTTTATGAACGGAAAAACAGAAAATCAAAGGCAAATGTTTAAATGAAAATATATGTATGTACAAACTATATATAATGAAATATATATATATATATATATATATATATATATATATATATAATTTTTTTTTTTGAATCTGGCGACTGTTATTTCATGTAATGCTTTAGATACTGCCCGTTGATAGGGGCACTGAGGAGTTCTCCATCTATATTTTCCAGTAGGAAAGAATTTTTTTCGTCTGGAGCCGAGACCCTGAATGGTCCATACTAGAGGTGGTTAAATTTACTATGCTTCACGGCTTCTTCCTTTCTCGCATCCCATCTTAGCACTAAATCGCCTGGGAGGAATTCCCTATCCTTCGCCTTGTGGTTGAACAATGCTTTCATATCATCTTGGTACTTCTGCATCTTCTCATCAACTTCGACTCTATGCTGCTGAACCTCAATCAACTGATTAATTCTCCTGGTTACATGATTGGGTTCTTCATTTTGATCCTGCCATAACTTCATCACTGGTAGAGCTAGGTTTATAGGTAGGACCACATCTATCCCATAGACCATTTGAAATGACAAAATGCCGATAGACCTTTTAGTGCTGATGCGGTTTGCCCATAATGCTTATTTCAAGTTCACATGCCGAGACCTCTTATTTTCATCTAGTACTTTCTTGATTATGTTTACCAGGCTCTTGTTAGATGATTCGGCCAATCCGTTCCCCTGGGGGTAATATGCTGTGGAATGGCCAAGAATGATGTTATACCTCTGACAGAAACTGATCATAGCCATAGATTTAAATGCCTGGGCGTTGTTAGTAACTATCTTTCGGGGACAACCGAACCTAGACATAATATTATCTTCCAAGAAAGCGATCACCACCGAGTCTGTTGCCCTTTTGGTTGGAATGGATTCCACCCACTTAGTAAAATAATCTACGGCTGTCAAAATCCACCTATGTTGAGCACTGGAATGGGGATTAATATTGCCTATGAAATCTAAACCCCATTGTTGAAATGGGGCTTCAGCTTTGACTGGAACTAGAGGCAATGCCGAGAGTTTCTGTTTCCCTGCGAATAGTTGGCAAGGGTTGCAGGCCCGTACTTTGGCGTTGATGTCTGAAAGGAGTTTCAGCCAGTAGTACCCATCCCTCAAGATTTTGTAAGCTGTAGCTCTCCATGCATGGTGTCCTCCACAGATTCCTTCATGAAATTCATTTATAACTTGTGGAGTTTCCGACTCAACTAAATAGACTAGCAGGAACCCGAGTGGATCCTTCCAATATAGCTGTCTTTTGGCGATACAATATTTGATTGCATGGAGTTTTAAGGTTCTACATTTAGATGGTGATAGTTCCTCTGGGCATTTTAGGTTCAACAAGTAAAACACTATGTCTCTATACCAGCCTGACGATATGAACTTTTCTTCGATCTGGGTTGGACTTGTTTCTTCACCCGGCTCGTTTAGGTCTGTGTCTTCGTCGCCTTCCTACAAGCAATTGATATCAAGAGCTCTGAAATTTGACTCAGCTAAGAGTTTGGCCAGGCCTTGCCCTTTTATCAATTTAGTCGGCTTAACTTTCAGATCGAATTCTTGGATTTTAGCGAGCCATCACCCTCTTTTTCCGTCACTGTCTGGCTGTACCAGTATATCTTTCACAGAACTGGTAGGCACGTACGCGATTATTTTCGAATGCAACACATAGGTTCTAAATGCCTTTAGTGCTTTTACCATTGTGTACGCCTATTTTTCAATTATGTCATACTTCAGTTCTGTGTCTCTAAGGCTTTTGCTAAAAAACGCTATCGGCTGTTCGAATCCTTCTTCATTTTTCTATAGGAGCACCGCGACGATAGTATGTTCGGAAGCAAATGAGAAAATGAGAAAATCTTTCAGATAATCTGGACTTGCTAACACATGTGCTTCTCTTATGACTTTTTTAATATGCGTGAACGATGCTCTAGCCTTGTCTGTCCAATTTACTTCGCTATCCTTCTTCAACATTTCTGTGATCAATTTGACAATCTCAGCGAAATTGGGAATAAACCTTCGTAAAATTTTTATCTTTCCTAAGAACGATTGAATTTCCTTTATATTTCTGGGAATAGCAATAGTATCTATTGCTTCAATCCTCTTAGGATCAATCCTAATTCCCTCCTTAGATACGACATGGCCCAAAATCTTACCTTCCCGCATAGCAAAATGTGATTTATTTGGGTTCAAGGATAGGCCAAACCTACGGCATTTTTCGAAGGTCTGTTTGAGATGCATCAAGTGTTCTTCATCAGTTTTGGGGAAAACTGTCAGATTGTCAAGGTAAATCACTATGAACTTGTCCCTTTCTCCCATGAAAGCGATGTCCATAGCTTGCTGGAAAGTGGCCCCTGCATTCATCAAACCAAAAGGCATTTTTTCATATATAAACGTACCCCATGGTGTGGTGAAAGCAGTTTTTTCCCTGTCTTGTTCATCCATAGCGATTTGATTATAACCAAAAAACCCATCTATCATCGACATTCGGTTATCTCCAATAAAATTTTCTAAAACATGGTCCATTTTGGGCAGTGGGTAATTGTCCTTGAGAGATGACTTATTTAAGTTGCGGAAATCCACACACAGCCTAATTTCCCCATTCTTTTTCCTGACTGGGACCAGGTTTGCTACCTAGTTCGAGTATCTTAGAGGTACAATTATCTTCGCGTCTAAAAGTTTTTTAACTTCTCTTTCGATCACAGGTAACAAAATGGGGTTAATTTGCCTAAGCTTTTTCCTAAACGATTTGATCCTGGGTTTCAAAGGTATTTTGTGATCAATTATGGAAGTGTCATACGTTTTCAATTCATCATAGGACCAGGCGAAAACATCCTTATATTGTCTGAGTAAGTCTTTACACTTAACTTTCACCTTGGGAGGGAGGAACTTGGATATTTTTACCACCCTGGATTCTTTTTCAGTTCCTATATCACAATCCTCCACTTCTTCTGGTTGGGGCTGCAATGCAGAATTTACGGGTACATCGTTCTGATCAAAAAGTCTTTCCAAAGGAATCAACCCTTTCGGAATATGATTGTTTTTAAGGACCAACATATGATGATATGCAATTTTCTCTCGAAAGATTTCAGGGTCTTCCCCTTATTGCATGATCCACATCAAGTTACTCTGGTTTTCTTGGTCAGCATGAGTTTCAGAGAAATCACCCACTGCTGCAAGGAATTTCTTAATTTTTTCGTCATCTTCAAAGACCTGCCAGTATCAGATATTGTCTGGTATAGAGGGTTTGTATCTGATTTCAATGTGATACTTCAATTTGAAAGTCGTGGGGGGGGGGGGAGAAGGTTGAAGCTACTTTTGCCAATGCATCAGCATGTAAATTCTGTGCGTGAGGGATAAAATGAACACTTACTGATGAGAAAAAGTTTTCCATGAGATCCCAGGCACAATCTCTGTAAGTTATTAATCTGGGATGCTTGGCCATGTACTGTCGGTTTATTTGTTTGACTATTAACTCTGCATCACCATATACCTCCAGGTTATTTATATTTAGCTTCTTGGCAGCTTCTAATCCAAAAATAAACACTTCATATTCCCATACGTTATTAGTGTAATCTATGTCCCACTACAAACGGTAAGAGAAAGGAACAATGAACTTACCTTCAGGTGCCACGAAAAGCACTCCAGCACCTGCCCCTTCAGAAGATGAAGCACCGTCAAAATAAATTTTCTAGACACCAATATTACACAGATCTTCTGTCATGTGGTTTAACTCTTCTTTATTTGTATCGATTTCCTCTAGACAACCATCCAGACCATCATCAAAAGACAAGATGCAATTTCCCAGATCTTGGTCTGCAATGTAAATAGGGAAGTTGTTTGGGTTTTGAGGGTCACTGACCGTATATGCCAATCTTGTTTCTCTGTACAACCGAGTGAATTGAACACCGAACACATGGATTGTGGCATACGTCATGTCCAACTGCAGAGAACCCCCCAACTTGGCTCCCCATGACCTAGATAACAACATGCCATACTTAGGGGGAATATCTGCGATAACCACATCCATCAGGATACTCTTAACCGAGACCTGCACTAGGGTAACTACCAGATCTTTTATCATCCCCATACATTTAACATTTCTCAAGTTAAAAGAGTACAAATTTCCATAAGGTCTTGTGATCTGGAGACCTAAATTGTCCATTATAAATTGGGCATAACATTATGGGAAGCCCCGGAGTCCAACATACAATTATGCAGCAACTGATCGTATACATTCAGAGTGATATAAAAGGGAGCGATGTTATCTTTGGACCCTTCAAAATGGGGACCAAAGGTGATGTTAGGTCTGTCATATTCCAAGTTTATAACATCGGACTAGATTTCTAGCTCAGAGACGCCCATCGCTTTGGCAATTTTCTTCCGATAAATGGGGTTTTTCGCTAGCTCGACCAAAGGGATTGGTATCTTAATTTTGTTTAACTCATTTTCAAAATTGAAAGCTCCACTCACCTTGTCTGTTTCTCTGGTTGTGACTTCTGCATCTTTCCTTTCAGACTTATTTGTCTCCACTGCTTTATCCCTCGTGGTCCTAGTTGAAGATGTAACTTTATTTACTGGTTCGGTTTCTGGTGTTTGAGTTTCAACTTTTTTCACCTCGGACTCCTGATTGCTTACTACTTTAGTTTTGTTGTTGGGTAATGAGGTCTCATCCGAAGGAGGTTCATAAGCTTGGCCTCTTTGAAGGATTTTCTTGGGTTGAGTCGTTGAGGCGGGCTTACTCTTAGATCTTAGGTTGTACTTTGGTTGAAACTTGGCCATCATTATTTCGATTTCTGGTTGAGATTCACAGAGATCAGTGTGATCACCTTCTTCACCCTCATTTGACAATTGTGGTGTGTTTAAAGATTTTTCATAGTCTTCACGAGTTAGATATGGTTGAGTATAGTCATCACCGAAGTTCATGACATCATTATCCGAATCTCCGTAGTCTTGAAAATCGTTCGCTCCTATAAAATTTTCAGTCTTTAAAGGAGCTTGTATGTTTTGATCTTCATTTTTTATTTGTCTTTGTTGATTAGGAGGGTTTTGATTCCTCTTGAAATATTTTTTTGGGTAAGAGTCAGCCTTGGCCTGTTCGAGTTCCATTCTGGATATTTTATTTGACAGTTCTTTGATCACTCTAGCCATATCATCCACCCTATCGTCTGAGGATCTATTGGACCCTGAAGGACTTGATTGTTCTCTAAATCGCTTGGTCTCTCGGTTTCCAGTTTCTAATCTAGCCTTAAGTTTACCCGAAGCCATCATATTAGACTCTATTTCTACTACATCATCCTGCATACGGTTTAAGGTGGCTCCCCTTCTCTCTCACAAAAGTAATGCGAAATCTGGCTCGAAAGCTCCGAAAAAAGTCACTTTGGCCATGGGTTGGGATGGTTTAACCTCAGCTAGGATTTTATTGTACATTTTGTTGAATCTCTGAATGAATTCCATGACTGTTTCTGAGTTCTTTTTCTTCAAAGACCCAAATTTGGTTAGATAATAGAGATGGTCTTTTCGCTTGCCCCATTGTCTGAGGAAAGCATCTTCCAAAGTGTCATAAGACAGGATAGAAGCTGTGGGTAGGCTCCGAAACCATGTTCGAACCTGACCTTCAAAATTTTGGACAAGGATTCTTGAATATACATCCTTGTGTTCCATACTGAAGATATCTGTGAATTGGTCGAAAAAATTAATATGTTTGGCCGTGGTCAGATCCCCCTCTCTGATGAATTTCGATAAATTTTTTATGTAATTTTCTGGAAGATTGTGTAGGGGGACAAACAATATTAATGGAGCGTATATGGCTGCGACTTTCACAAAAACTCTGGGAGGGGGGGGGGGGCTTGACCNCGGGGGGGGGGGGGGGGGGGCTTGACCTCCACCTCCTTCTAGAGGGACTCCTCCCCCCCCTCCTCCAATAAAACCTCCTCCTCCTCCTACAAACCCTCCACCTCCTCCTTTGGCGGCTACCATCGTTGTTTGTGGAAAGTTGTAAAGGGGATTTTGGAAAATAAAAAGGGGATCTTTATTTTCTTCGCGAAGAGGAAAGTCCGATGAGGAAGGATAAGGAACGCGAGGATCGGTTCCTCGAATTTGCAAGAGACGAAATCGAGAGAATCGATGGGTGTGGGAATAGAGTTTGTAACACACTCTTCAGAATTTGGTGAAGTCGGGAAATTCAACTGAAGAAAATATGGTATTTCAAAAGCCGACGAACTTTCAAGAGGGCCCTTTCCTTTGTGTGCTAAGGGGACTGTTGGATGAATCTCACTCCTAACCTCGGAGCAGATTGGCGTTGAAGCTTTAGCGTCAAAGAGAGGACTGAGCGAAGTTGAGGGTTCGGAAGGACTCTTAGTCTTCAGTGCTAGGGTTTTAAGTTTGTAAACTACAGCGGTTGGCTTAAAAGAGCTTCTCGCCTTTAGAATTTTTTCGGGATCGGTAACGGGCGTAATCTGCTTACCATCCGGGTTTTGTTTGGTATTCCTTCGACCAGATGCCAATTTATTTCTTCGTGGAGTCACCAAGTGAAAGACAAAAATCCTTAAAAGGTGTGTACTCTTTGTTCACTATCAAAGGGTAACACTTTCAATGAAAAACAAATGTCGTTTTCCTAGGGAAAAAGATTTCATAACTTCGGTCCCCGGCAACGGTGCCAGAAATATGTTGTTCTTGAGTCTGTACTTAAGGCTTAAAAGTATGGTGTCAAGGCATCCGAAAGTGGGTAATAGATGTAGAAGAGGGAAGCGTAAACCTTCGATAAAGGAAACTAGGGAAGATTCCTATGTTGGCATTGTCTAGCTTCCAACTGTTCCTGGATAGTTATGTCTCGTTCAATGACTGCCCATGATTGTTCAAGTTTGGCCCAGTTAGTTGCCGTTTTAAGAATGGTGTCGAAGAGGTTTAAGGCAATATGAGTTTGATTCAATAGTCCAGGTTCAACATTAGGTTGAGTTGGTATAGGAAATGTCACGGGGGAATAGTAAAGGTAGGAAAGACTTTAAGAGAGATTAAGTGCTGTCTCAGTTTGGTCGTATGAAAGAGAATTTACAGTTGCAGAAATAAAATATGGATGCAAATCTAAGGCTTGTTCCCGTAACTGTGTTATATTTTAATAAAAGGTGTGAAGTGGGAGAAACAAATTTAGCTGTATATAATGAAAGGCTCCTGTCAAAGGGAAATCTCACATATAAACAGAAGAGGAAAATAGTAAGGAAATAACCGACGTAGCATAGACTATGTGTAGAATTCTGAAAATGCAGATTGGTCTTACACCCACTAATAGCTGGTGCAGAGGAAAGACAATAAACAAATATAGAAAACCAAAATTCATTCGCTATAGTAGTGGTCGTACTAAAGTATAACGAAGCACATCAATTAAGAATATGAAATGAAATGGAAAAATGAGATACAAGGAAGCAAACTTGTAATACAGTAGTGAAGGAATTGAGAATCTCCAGATATGCTTGTATTAACTCTCAATGTAAAAACTCTATTACAAACGACTCAAAAAGGTCCAGCCCCGTTTATTTCTTTCTGTGATATATTTATACAATTTTTACAAAGCAGGTAGAATCTCAATAGTCACAAAGTTTCAGTTATGACAAAGAAGAGAGCAATCACTCCATTTCTCCTACTCTGTCTTCACTTGGTGCTAGGTGTTTGTCGTTGTGCGAGCCCGGTACAGGCGATACATATTTCCACAAGCTGAGATATTAGTCGCGATGGTTCCGCTTGACAACTGGATTTGAAGAAGTAGCGTTCACGGGCTAACTGCTGTAGCTTTTCCTCCATCTGTCCATCGATGATGTCAATGGCACATAGTTGCGCACTGGGTTTGATCATGCACCTATCCACTTGGAATATGTCCACCACAGTCATCTGAGAGATATCGACCGAATCTCTCTCTTCCTTTTCCTTTAGATCAAGTGAGATCTGTTCCACATTCATTTGCATCAACGTCTCGGCATCGCCTCTGCTGTCAATGCCCAGTAGCTCGCCGTCTATAGAATTGAAAGCCTCCTCCAAGGAATTGGTTATCTTTAGGGCTTGTTGCTTTCCTTTGGCGATGTTATGCTCCCATTCCTTTAACATAATATTTACTCTGGTTTGTTCTGATATGGTGAGCCTGGGAACACCTGCCGAAAATCTGTTATTCATGGCTATCACCGCCTCCTGAAAGGCGACCTGAGCCGCTCCTGCATCCCTTTCTCTAGCAGATAGGTTCTCGGAAACCTGATTGACCAAAAGACAGTTTTCCCCGACCGCTCCCGCCTTGGCGAGCAAATTCTGTTGAGCCGAAGAGATTCTTCTTTGAATTTCGATTGCCTAGGATTTGAACATCTCAATGTTTATCATTCTTCTCTCGGTGATTTCTACCCGAGCCTGCAGCTCTTCAATCAAATTTCTCTGTTGTCTCGCCTGCATCTGACCATCCTGGACCATTAGCTGTGCTTGCTTAAGCTTAGTTTTGAGCACCTCTATTTCATTTTTATCAACCAATCTGGCCTTCTCTATTTCCACGCTCTCTTGACCTTTAGCATTCTCCGTGGATGAGGCCAATCTGGCTTCAAGAGTCACGATTATGCGATTTTTTATTTTAAGTTGGTTCTTCAAAAGTCCGACTGAGAATTGATTCGCCGAGGCATACGCTCCTAACATCCCTGCGATTTCAGTGGCGAATTGCTCATTCTTTTTATCTTTTCCATCGGTCATAACTTTATACTTTTTGGCAGTAGAATCTACCTCCTGGTAGAATTCCCTTTTTACTACCGCTTTTCTCTTTTTATCAAAGAAAATTCATTCAGAGGGAGTTCCTCTACTCTTATGGGCCTCAACTCCTCATTGAATATCCATCCTTTTTTGATATTTTCCTGCATCGACTGCAAGGGAGTGACAGATGTGATGGGTTCTCCTATCTGTTTCGCCAATTTTCCTGGGGTATCGACTGGGTTCTACTTCTTTGGCGGTTCTGGGGTCTTTATCTCGGTCTCTGGATTCTGTTCCTTTGGCGGGTCCAAAGTCTTTTCCTCTGCTTATAGATCCTTTGTTTGTTCCTCCTCATCTTGGTGTTTTCCCTGGTCAGGAGTTTCATCTTTAGAACCTTTAACGTCCTTCTGTTTCGTCTCCGAAACACCTATACCCTCACCTCGCAATACAACGGGGAGACAACTACGTCGGTGTTCCTGAAATTTCAATACCTCGGCTCTGTCCTCGGGTGCCAAGGATTGAATCCAGACTAGAATTTCCTCATAGGACCTTGCTCCTCGAAAAATGTCATCCGAGGGTGAATTCTCATGTTCAAATCTTTTGAGCCTGCAATTAGCCAAATGATTTCTCACGACCCTCTGTGGATCGTGCTTCTTGTATTCTATGGAGACAAAATTAAGGTCTTCCAGGAAAGAAAACTCATCTTTGGCATGCCCAAAATCTAATAAAGAATAAGAATTCAAACGAATGGGAAAATACGACCACACCTTCTTTGAATACCCTTTGAGCTCTTTACTTACACCGCCAATTACCATCTGTCGGGTGACCTCGCGACAAGCCAGCTTATCAGGAATGAACAATGGTAGCGCATGCGGGGGAAAAAAGGCCCCATAAACTCTGAGGTATGAAAATTCCACCTCCACGTACCAGTCCGCTATGCTGCTCAGATTTGTTGCGATGCTGTCCGAGATACGGGGTGGTGGGTGACCAAAAATGGCGACATGCAGGGGTACCATCACCCAGTTAAAAATTTCATAAGTGAAATTTTCTGCTTTGTTTTCCCATAGTTTTTTATGATATACATGTATGGGTTTGTCTTCGGCCGGAGTCCAACCCCAGCTCATTAATGGAAATGGTGTTATAGAACAAATGGCATCCATAAGATATGCGAACATGAAGAACGAGGATGACCTCCCACTTTCCTTCTGCTCCCGATACTCTGTGACCCGATTGGCGAAGCTATCCGAAAGCATCTTTGCCCAATCAAAAGAACAACCTTTTGCAACCCAAAACATAAGGGGCACCCATGCGAGAAAAAAATGCGCGGTGTCCTCTCTCCCATATAACCGGCATGTCATCATGGCCACATATCTATAATGCGGTTCTAATGAAGCGATTGAATAAACACCATGAGTATCATCTCTGAACTTCGCGGTGTTTGAAACCCAATCCTTTATCAAACTGGACATGGTCTTATCGTATTGCATGCATTCCTTCTCCTTGAATTCTTCCAGGAAATCATCACCATAAGTGTGGTCAGACGCCGTGGGTAGCTTATACATGGTTTGCAGATGCTTTGGCCTAAAAGTCCCGACAGTGACTCGCTGCCCGTTCATGATAGTCCTGGTCGGTATGTCCACGTGATCCAATGCCCATCGAATGGCCTGGCTGCTACCTTGTGCATTCTGGATTGGACTACTATTTTGTATTTGATGGTTATATCGTCTCTTTCGTTGCCATCAGAGTCATCTGAATAATCCACCAATTCTGATTGCAGCATGTCTAAAACATATGACCAGTTAGGGATCGAGTCGATATTTCTGGGTGAAGTATCAGAGACATTATCTGAGCCTTGCCTTGAAACCTCGACATTTGCCTTTGCTGATTTCTGCGGGGCCATGGATGAAGCTTGCGTTTTAGCTCTTCTGCGATAGAACTGCGTATACATACAGAAGTCAGTTTACTCAAAAGTGATGAGCTCTGCTTTCTATGAAAATGCATTGGTTATAATGAAAAGCAGCTCTTACATATATTTGAAAACTCGGTACTTTTCAAAACAAGCCTGTCAAATCATAATTAGAAATAAATTTATGCCGTAAAAATCCAATCTTATATTCATATATTTACCCTATTTCCTCATTAATGTCATAAATTTTTTGGTGGTTTAAAAGTCGGTTGGCGTATGGAGAGAAAAGGCTTCCTTAAGAATCATGCAAGCATCGAAATGCGGGATATATCTTGCTTTAGCTTAATTAATCCAATCTTGCCAATGTTAATCACTATCTCGCTACTCGTTATATCGGGGATTTCCCTTTAACAATTTGAGTCTCTAACTCCCGAGACTGCGAAGATCGATTTTGGTTTAATTAAAGGTAATCGCGATTTAGGGCTTGATTCATTTTATAATAATTACATTTGCCATATCGCAACTCGGAACTTTGAAGATAAGTTTCTGGGAGAATTACATGCCGAGCTGCGAAACCACGAGATCGTGATAACATGAATAAATTAAAAGGGAAGGTAATCTTGGATTAAGAGATTAATTAATCAATTTATAATTACATCATGAATTCGTGAGTCGGGGTTTAGACTCTATAACTTTCGAAAAAGATACTGCCGAGTGGCGAGATGCTGAGAACAACTTTACCACGGTTAGCTTTTACCTTTAATCCTTGACATGGGTTATTTCAAAAGGACCTCATGTCCTCGACTATCGGGACTGTGAAAATAAAAATTTGAGTTTGGCGAACACCGAGACGCGAAACCCCGACGACGCTTAACCATGCGTTAGGGAAAACTTTACCCTTGTTACTGTCCTGAGTGGAAAGTTAACCTGATTTTGCCATTTTGTGACTCAGGATATGGAGATTTGATGAATTATAGTATCCGACCTGCGAGATCCTGAAGTAGAATAAAAAGAGGAATCCTTTTTGTGAAAGGTAGGACTTGTTTCGAGAATAGAAAAATCATTGCTGCTCGCGTGATAAAGATTCAGAGTTCACCGATCTCTTGAAGGGAAAAAGACAACCATCTTTAGATTTCAAGCATCAAAATGAAAATTGTGATCGGATAAAAAACAAGGGCGGCTCCAACAACACACTCATATTATGCATAAATTATAGATAACTCAATAAGATGACCATCAAGAATAAGTATCTCTTACCAAGGATTGATGAATTGTTTGACCAATTAATGGTTTCTACAATATTCTCCAATATTGACTTGAGGTCTGGATACCATTAGGTCCGAATTAAAGATGAAGACATCCATAAGAAAGAATTTAGGACAAGATATGGTCACTATGAATTTGTGGTGGTGCCATTTGGGCTTATCAATGCACCATCCACTTTTATGTGCTTAATGAATAATGTATTCTGAACGTTCTTGGATAGGTTTGTGTTGGTTTTCATTGATGATATCCTAATCTATTCAAAGAATAGAGAATGACATCAAGAACATCTCAAGTTAGTACTCCAAGTACTAAGAGAACATCATCTCTATGCTAAGATTAGTAAGTGTGATTTTTTCTAGAAACAAGTCGATTACTTAGGCCATGTTATTTCTGAGGAAGGAGTGGCAGTTTATCCTTACAATATTAAAGCCATCATGGATTAGTCTACTACAAAGGATGTATATGATATCATATCCCTTATGGGCCTAGTAGGATACTATAGGAGGTTCATAAAGGGATTCTCCAAGATTGGTTGCCCAATCACCACCCTTCAAAAAAAGGGGGTTAAATTCATTTGGATATCAGAATGTGAAGAAATAATTCAAGAGCTGAAATACATTCTAACTAATGCGCATGTACTGAATATTGCAGACCCAAACAAGGACTTCCTTGTGTGTACATATGACTGTAAGGAAGGGCTCGGAGGAGTCCTTATGCAATAAGGACATGTGATTTTATATGAATCCAAAAAATTGAATGAGAATGAAGTCAATTATGTGACCCATGATATGGAATTGGATGCCATAGGGCATTTTTTAAAAATGTGGAGGCATTACCTCTTAGGTAGAAGATTTGTACTTATGACAGACCATAGTGGGTTTAGGTATTTGTTTGACCTACCAAAACTCAATGTGAGACAAGCTAGGTGGATGGCTCTCCTTAGTGAGTTTGATTTTGAAATCAAAAATATCAAAGAAAAGGAAAATAGGGTGGCTAATGCCCTCAGTAGAAGTATGAAAGTGGTTCAATTGGAAGATGTAAGCCCCAACGAATCAGACCTCAAAGAGAGAGTCAAAAGTGCACAAGAAACATATGCATTTTCAATACCACGACATCATACCTAAAGCAAGAGCTGCTATAGTGGGAAAACCCCCCTATGGACTACACTAGGGTTCAAAATGTAGGCAGATCACAACCGTCTAATAGTCTCCTACTTTTATAAATACCCCAAACATACCCCAAACTCATGCATGAAATACAAAGTGAGAAGGATCATGTAACTATACCTTTTACTTCATTTCCGATGTTGATCCTCTCACGCTTGATATCTTCACTGACTGCAAGCCTCCTGCCAAGGCTGACCTGCATTCACAAACAGATAAACATAAAACTACAAACATGCATCTCATATATAAATCATGGGTTAGATGTTAGAATAAAGCATAAATCAAATGCAAATATTTGACACATCATATTTCAGGACATGAAAAGTACTTCTTTTATTGATATCACAATGTTTACTTACAACAATGTTTGTGACTGCTCCACGAACCTGGTCCGAGCTCCTCTTCACCAAGCTCCAAGTGCACCTCTGCGTATCTGTCTCCTCTCAACCTTCTTCTTGGGAAAAGGAATGGGCTTATGATGGAGGAAAAAGGGCAAAATGGGAATTCTGATGCAATTATCTCAACAAGGCTTCAAATGCTTAGGGTAAGGAGGGGATGTGAAACGAGCAGATTTTTACTATTCTTATGCCTGGCTTAGGAATGAGACCCCAAAACCTCCTTTTATATGGGAAAAGGATGGTTATTCATTTGGGCGACGAGATATAGGTGGTGGATTACTTGGGAAACTACCCAATAGCCTGTAATCTCAATGAATTCCTTGCAACTTTTTAATTTTTTCAACTTTTGCAAGTATACGTGGGCTGTAATGGTGCAACTAGAATATGTACATGGGATGTAGTGGTGCAACAGACATGTGTATTATGGAAATAATGGTGCAGGGCGCATACATCTTCAAAAAATGAGTTTTTAAGAAGAGCTACTCAATGATGGCTTGGAAAAAATAACAAGTAAGAGGTCCAAATACCAGGTATGCATGTATGGATCAATTTAGGGTTATAAAATATGCCCCCTAATGTGTGAGGTTAGAAGAACATCTAAAGGCCTAAATAAATTACAAAATCTTCACCAATGTATGAAGCGAGTGAGCCTGGGACTAGAGTTTGGGAGGTGCCATCTGCAAAAATAACAATTGTCTCTCTGAGGCGGGCACACCCATGCTCAGGATGAAATAAATCATGGTTGCCAATCAAATACACTGAAGATCCATGTCATATAACTATATAAAGTGTAGCCATGAGCAATACACAATGGATCTACATCTCGAAATCAAAGATATACGTGTATAATATCCATTTTCAAGAAGCCAAAAATGCCTGATGGCTGGAGATGAGGCCTTCAGAGCTCGAGAAAAAAATTCAATATCTTCAAAACTTAGGTAGGAGTGTAATGTGAATGTGCAAATTCACTACCCAGAGGTCTTCGACGACTCGTCGGGAAAAGACAAGACGATCTCGGTGATCAAGAAAAGAACTTCATTGATTTCGAACAAAGACTTGATTGGGATTTCGAGATGACCGGTCATGAGGGAAAGAGACAAACTATAGAAAGGCCGACTCAGGATGGGTGAAACTTCCCTTGGACAAGAGCATGAAATATGATCAGACTCAGGCAACATGAAATTGACATAAGTTCATGATGCAGGAGGCACCGAAAACTCTCCATGTGTTTGGAATAATAACCAAATGGAGGAGGACATAACTCTATGTAGCGAGAACAACTTCCTAAGATCATATTAAATCCCAAAGATTGACGAAGAAACAAAAGGATGTGTTTTGTCCAAGGGTGACACATTGTGCTGCCACAAAAGAATATATATTTCCCATCCTCTTTTTGGGTTTTTTTTTTTTTTTTTTT
>ML802307.1:175950-192992 GCA_009831015.1 Picea engelmannii
AAACATACTAGTTCCAAGCGTGAGGAACACACTAGTTCTTAGAGCAAGGAGACATGTGCAGGAAAAGAACACTCAGGGAAAATTCCTCCATGGGTCAAGGTGTCAAGACGCAAAGGCAAAGTGCTACAAGGCTTGCATATAAGGCATGCTTCAAAGGTTCAGTTGATAGCAACATGGAGCTGACATTAGGCCAAAGATGTAGGGATGCAAATGCAATTAGCAAGACACGATGAAAACCCCATTCAATGTATTTTTCACGAGCCCAGAGAAGGTAATCTTGGTAGTTTTTTCACATTTTAGAGAGCCTGAAAAAACGTAAAATAAGATTCCACTAGGGTACCTTTTTTTGAAAATAGTCTAGTCGGATTGAAAAAGGGATAAACTCATTTTAATGATGTCTATTCAGAACCATTTTAATGAGTGTGACACAGACAAGATCACTCGACAATCTTCTCAATTTTAAGGATTCTGAAAAGAGCTTAACTATGGACTCCGTAAGGAATTTCTTCTGGACCAATTTAACGAGTCTGAAGGAACATGGTCACTCGAAAATCTTTTCAATTTTAGGGAGTCTGAAAAGAGATTAACTATGGACTTCATGGGGGTTCCTTTTTCATAAATTTAGTCCTTCAGGCCCGAAAAAGGGTTAAACTTATACCTGAGAATACTCTTCTAACGAACTAAGGTTCCTAGAGCATACCTTTGTTCGTAAAATTGACCATCTAGACCGAAAAAAAGGTAAACTACCGTCGGACAGACATGATTTCAATTTTTAATTTGGCGAGAGTGAGGGACAACAAGATTGCTTCATAATATTTTCATGTTTAGAGAGTCTGAAAAGGGCTTAAAGAAGAATCCAAGAGGTTAATTTTCTCAGTTAATCGAGACGATATTGAAAAGCATAAATGTAGTCTCGTCGGATGTTGATTTCAGATTTCAAAGTGAGCTTGAAAGACAACAAAGTATGCTCATTTTGGGAGTCCTGAGGGTGATGCCAAGAGTGATGACACATCAGACATATGAGGCTCAATCTCATAATTAGGACATGACTAACAAGGACTCCTTAGCCTAAATTCATTAACGACATCATGGACACCAAAATGCAATAAGGATATACCTAGGGCATCCATGTAAAGGTAGGCTCTACCACCTAATTATGAAAGTTCTAAAGAAACAATGATGGTTACGTGTCACATTTTGGTGGGATCGATCCTATGGCAAGGAAAAAAAGACAACGAGATGCAGAAAGTGGAGGTGGAATCCTAACTTATATGTAAAAAGTTGGAAAAACAACTTTTACCAAAGGACCTTTAAAAGTGACCCATCTCCCAAATTTTTTTCCAAACCAAAAGTCAAAGTGCGTCGTAACAATCAATAAGAAACTCAAGAACTACATTAAATGATTTTCAGGCCAGAAAAAATGACAAAAGGGTTCAAAAAAGTGGCAAAAAGGCCAAAAAAGTCTATAAATAGAAGCTAACATCTCATTTTCACCATTGCAAATTGAGAATTAACCAAAAAGAGAAAAAGACCCCTTTGATAAAAGAGTTGATTCCGAGAGATTCAGAGGACAAAACAAACTTCTTCTCAGACCAAGTAAGTATGAACTCATCCCTCTTTCATTTCCATTTATCATTTATGCATTTCTTTTATTTTTTTGGGGGGTGCACCCTCCTAAAAAAGGTTGGCCCTATGTGTATGAGGGATGTATAAGGACAACCCACGTATTCCCGTGGGAAGAAAACAATCTTCCCATGTGCATATGCGACTATGTCCAAGACAATCCGCGTACACCCTAAATAACATAGAAAAATGAATATGCAAGAGCTAACTCCCCCCTTTGAACTTGTCATGTAACAGGATGTGTGTCCATTGGAGAGAGAGGGAGCATGAGGATATTGACATCTTGGTTGATTAGGACCCTGCTGCTATTGCCACATTAAAACAATGTGGGTTATGGAGGTTCTACCAGTTTCCACTCATGAGGGCACAACCCAGGCTGTTGAATGCCTTGGTGGATTATTGGCACCCTGACGCTGAGGCGTTTATGCTTGAGGGACAATCATTGAATCCAACGACTGAGGATATATAATTTTTGATTGGTCTTGTTAGCACTAGGAATCACCCTCAAATTGCATAGAAGGTAATCCTAGTACCCATCAGGTTATGGGTAAATTTAAATGAGTTTTAAAGAGGTCAAATGGACAAGACTCAAGATAATAATGTTCTAACTTAGAAATTTGGGCTACCATGCACAAGAAATTGAGGTCTTCATTAACTTCAGTCAGTAAGTGAGAGTAAAGGTGAATAGAGGGAAGACTTTGGTGAGAAAAATGTAGAGGTCTGCTATGGACATCAGGTCTTCAAGTAGCCTAAGGAATAAAAACTCAAACACAAGATCTTCTTGAATTCAAAGTTTAAGGAATTTTGAAGAACATCATAATAATACTATAATAAAAATTCATCATAATATCACTACAACAATCCATGTGAATCCTTAAATCACGCATACTTCAGTATCATAGACAAATAAGATGGAGTAAGAAAGATAACTTATATTAATCATGAAGTCTCAAATCAAGTACATAACCAGTTAACCAATAACTTCATCAAAATATTACAAAAATAAGGGAGCCTTTCTCAACCATTCGAACCAACTAAAGAATTTGAACTATCTATTTATAACAAAAGGGAAGGCAACAACTGGAGGTGCGAGCTGGCCTTCCTCCCATGAAAATATCCAAATAGTTATTTCATCTAACAACTTAAATGAACAATTGTGCTATAAAAAGGGAAAATGTTGGCCACTGATCCAACCAACTTTGAACTGAATTGATCTTCTTTGATGCGCATATCCATACATGCCAAGTGTCCTTCAGAGGCTTGTAAACTGTCATCATGCTGCCATCTACCATCTCTTCCTTTATCCACATCTTTAGCCACTCACAAGGATGATAATTCAGACCCCTTGATTCCTGGTACATGTTGGTAGCGTCTTTCAGTAGCACTCTAGGTAGTGAGCTTCTGTAGAACCTCCACCAAATTCCCTATAATTTCGTAGCACAACCTCCAAAATAGGCATACCGAATGGGTAGCGCCAGGCCTGTGTATCTCTATGCAAAATTCGGCCTCTGTCAAAATTTCGGTAGTGCCCCACTGAATTCAAAGCACCATCATTTCACTTTTGATAGGTTTGGTAGCACCCTTAGAAGTTAGCAGCGCCATCGCTACAACAGTCTTAGGTAATTAGGTAGCACCGTAGGTAGCAGACTGATAGTGTATGAAAATTAGGCAATTCCGTAGTACCACAGCGCTACGTAATGTCTGTGCTACTTCTGTTGAAGAGAATAACTCTTTGCAAAACACCAAAAACCATCAGCAGTATGCATTAGAAGCATGTATATCCTGTATAGGTAGCAAAAAGTAATATTTCCTCAATGACTTATCCTCGCAAAAAGGGGACATCTTCAAAAATGGAGCTCACCTTTCACCAATCACTTCATCAACCTGGCAATCCTTCTTGTGGAAGGAGGACTTCCCTTTGGCACATCAACATGCTTCCCTTTATTAGTAACATGCTTCTTCACTCAAGTTATGCTTTCCTTGGCTACTAGCTTCTCCTTTTCAATAGTAGCTTCAAACAACACATTCAAGTTTCTTTGAGCCATCTCATCATGGAATTGTTGCAACTCTGCTTTGAGCCTTTTGTTCTAAGACTGAAAGTCTCTATTTTTCCTATAGAGGTTCTTGAGTTGCCTATGAAGAGGTTGGTCTCTTCTTGCTGCAAATATTGCTAAGTCAAGAGTGTGGCTGTAACCATCCATGAGCTCTTTCATCTTAATCCTTTCAGCTAGGGCTTCAGATTTCAGATGAGCCACCTCCTTCCTAGCTTCCCTGAGTTGTTTAATCAATCTTTTGAAGGTCTGGTTGCTAGGTGGAGTGGTGATGTGGATAGTCTCAATAAGATTTTTATGGCTTCATCCTCCTCCTACACATGTATTACCTCTTCTATCTCAACAGGATTCTCAATGCCTTTTCCCTTATCCCTCTTCTTCTTTGGAATGAAAACCACAACCTTCTCAATGAGTTTGCCCTTATCCTTCTTTTTCTTCAGGGTGGAAACCTTTGATAGGGCTTGAGTTTCAACAACCTCCTCGAGAACTGATGATCTTGTGAAAGGTCTTCTAACTTTTGTACTACCTATTGAAGGAGATGAAGAGAAGCACAATTTCCTTCCTTTCTTGGCTGTGGCTTTAGTAGAGGAAGAGACCTCTTCTAATTCTAGTGCAGGAGGGGGTGAGAGGTCTCTTTTTGGAGAATGGTAAGACTCCCTCTCTATTTCTGCCACTTCCTTGATGGATTCTTGATCTTGAACAAGGGATTTACTCTTTCTTTTCTTGCTGGATCCTGTTGGATCAACACTGGTGGATGGAAAAGGGCTTGGTACCTATGACTGAGGAGTAGATGCCATGTCCAATTTCATGTGAGCAGAAACAATGAAGTGTTCCCATGAGATGTTCCTCTTTCTCGGCTCTTCATAAACCAACATTCTAGTCAACCTAGAATGAAAAATGATAGTATCTACAACCTTTGATTTGTATTGATCTCTATCTGACATTTTTCTTATACTTCTCAAAAAATAGAAGGGAATGTTCATTTCATCTTTGCCAGTAAAATGCAGCAGAATCCTTATATGGTACTGGCATAGTGTATTGAACTTTGCCTCACATGTGAATTACCTTTGAATGATCTTCAACATTTGATCAAAATCCCCAACCATATGACTTCTTGGTACCCCTTTGGACAGATTTTCATCTTGATATTATGGCTTAAGGAAGTCTTTGGAAAAGGATGCATTCAAAGCCATGGATTTAAACCATTTCTCTCCTATGATAGGGATCCCTGTAGCTGCTGAAATAGAGATCTCAGACACCTCAAATTATAGGTCCCCTACCTTAGTCTTCAGGACATCAAAATGTAAGGAAAATTTCCTCACCACCTCAGGATGACCCCTCTACATGTTTTGGCAGAAAGTAAGGCAAGCCACCCTTTGAAAAACTTCTCTAGCCATGGGCTCTACCTCAAATAAATGCATGTCTACAGACTAAGTTCTAACCACAATACCTCCCTTATGCGACTTCTTCTTCTGAGGAGTCTCCATAGTTTAGGATGAAAGGTTTAAAAGCTATAGTGTAGTGATGGCCAGGAAACAAAAGATTCAAACTTCAATAAGAATTTGATAGTGAATAATGGCTTCACCTTTCCAGGAATCTCCCCTAAATAAAATTGTTTGCTGGCTTAGGAAACAATGGTTGCGAATTTCACTCCCTTGAAATTTACAGATCTCAAAACTGAGGAATAATCATATGGTGAAGGGATCTACTGTGATGATCTTTGAAAACTAGGTTAAAACACACTCCAATTCAAATGGTAGAGGAAGCAGAAGAAAAAGACAACATGGTTTCAGGAGCGGTTTTAGGTAGCATAGTGCACATACAGGAGATAAATCTTGTTTGGGCACTCAGAACTCAGGAGCATTGTGAGCAAATGTCTTAAGATTGATAACCATGTGATGATGACTACGGGTTTGAGTGAAAGAAATACTGATAGGAAAGTGCGAGGGAAAATACCTCCTCCAATTATGCAGGCACGATCGCTACGCAAACTCCAAGGGATAATTACTCCTTGAAATTGATATGAAGATGAGGGAAACCATGGAATACCTAGAGAATGAGGATAACTCGGAGTTTCAATGAAATTTTAGGAGCATATCATGAGCAACTCGACCTATGAATCCACCTCAACATCTGATCTGTAGCGCCACTGCCAACTGGTCTGAACTGGTAGTTTTTGTAGCGCAAAGTTTTGAGCTTTGAAAATTTGAAACCATTAGCAAAGCTCATAAAGATGAATCCTCAAAGGCATGTTTTAACTAACCATGGTGTTGAAAACAACGCAGACATGACATCAACATTATGATAACAAATTATGGTAAAAGATGAAGGACATGGAGTGCACTATAGAAACTCTTGGTGAGTTGGCAACGCTCTCTTTTCAAAAAATGATTTGAACATTAAGCATAGGACAAAGGGACAACATGGCAAGGCTACAGAGGCATGAGTGAGGAAGGTGACATGTCAAGTCAAGTTGGTCGTGGGGTGAGTCAAGCTTAGTGTCAATTCATGAAGGGGGTCGAAACATAAGCCAAGAAAATGAACCTAGGCCAAAAGTTTATGTGAGGATCAAAACTTGAGTCATGGTTTAAGCCTTTATTTATTAAGATAACCTAAGTAAATCACACCTTTAAGAAACAAATCAAAAATTAAAAAATATAAAGGCATAGAAAAATTAAAACTAAAGGCTAAATACCCAAGACAACTTAGTGTGATAACATTGGCTCCACAGGGGATGACATGCGCCTTGCGAGCTGCCAAGAACAAGTAGTTTAAGTGCCTTATCCTAGGGCTATGGGGTCAGTTATTAAAAATAAATAAAAATAAAGATAATATTTACAATGGCATGAGTTTAAGTGCCTTATCCTAGGGCTATGGAGTCATTTATTAAAACAAAAATAAAAGAAAGATAATATTTACAATGGCATGGGAAGCCACTCATGGCTCAAGCAAAGTACTTTTTCAAAAAATTCCCATTGACAGGGCCAACAAAAACTTCTTCATCCTCCAAATTCTGCAACTTGTAAGTATTATTCGAAAATACCTTAGAAATTTTGAAGGGACCGATCCATAAGGCTTCAAATTTACTGTGCTTGCCTTTATCTTGCTTTGGTGGATCCCACTTGAGCACCAGGTCTCCCAGCTAAAAATCCTCTTTATTTACCTTCTTGTCGAAAGCCTACTTGACTTTTGTTGATGGTCATGTGCTTTATCCATAAGCTTCTCCCGAGTTTGCTGCACTTCCACCAGCTATTGTATTCTTCTGATCATATCATCTGGCTCCGGAAGAATTTTGCCACAGGTAAGGCAAGCTAAGAAGGAAAGATGGCCTCAAATCCATACACAAGATGGAAAGGAGAAAGACTAAGGGATCTCTTTGTTGTCACTCTATCATCCCACAAAGCAAATTTGAGCTTTGAATCCCATGCTTTCTTATTGTCCTCTAATAGTCTTTTGATGATATTTATAAGGATTTTTTTAGATTACTCTGCTAGTCCATTCCCTTGGGGATAGTAAGGAGTTGAGTGGATCAATGTGATTCCAAACTATTCACATAAATGGATCAATGGTTCAGCCTTGAAAGATGCAACATTATCAGTGACAATTCTGTTCGGACAACCAAACCTTGCCATAATATCCTCAAGAAAGCCAATGATCAATTTGTGGGAAGCATTCCTTGTAGGGATAACTTCTATTCACTTAGTAAAGTAATCTGTGGCAGTCAAGATCCACCTATGTTGACCACTAGAAGCAAGATGAATTTCCCCAATAAAATCTAGGCCCCACTGCTGAAAGGGTCTTGAAGCTACCACAGGCTTCAACGACAAAGACTTGAGCTGCTACTTTCCAGAGAATTTCTTACACTTGACACAAGCTTTGATCTTAGCACAAACATTGGTGAATAGACTAGGCCAGAAGTACCCAGCCCTGAGAATCTTATATGCTGTGGTTCTCCAAAAATGATGCCCCCCACATAAATTGTCATGAAAATTAGACAGAATCTTTTAGGCTTCTTGTGGGTCTAGGCATATCAAAAGCACCCCTAAAGGATCTTTCCAATACAAGACTTGATCAATAAGACAATATTTAATTGTTTTGATATTTAAATCTCTCACCTTGTTCTTTTCCATACCGTTAGGAGGCTACAATTTTTGTAGAAAAAAATATAATGTCCTTGTACTAGATGCAACCTGCCAATGGAGGGCTGACTTGAGAATCTTTATCAGACAATTGATCTTGCTTATTTTTTGAGCAAGTGCTGATAAAATTTACCCCAAAGCTGTGCAATTAGATTCAACCAGAAACTTGGCTGAACCTTGGCCTTTAACCAGTTTGGTGGGCTTAATATCAAGATCAAATTCAAGGATTTTAGCAATCCACTTGCTCCTTTTACCATCTATATAAGGCTGAATGAGAATTTCCTTTATAGAAGATGATGGCACATATGAAATGACTCTTGAATGAAAAACATAAAATCTGAAATTCTTGAGATATTTGATCAATGCATAGGCCTGCTTATCCATGATGTCATACTTTAATTCAACATCTCTCAATGCTTTGTTGAAAAAAGCAATGGGCTGCTCTAACCATTCAACGTTCTTCTGCAATAAAACAACTGCTACTGTGTCAGATGAAGCAAAAGAAAAAAATAGAAAGTCCTTGGAGTAGACTGGACTAATGAGCACAGGGGATTTATTGAAGGCTTTCTTTATTTGATCAAAAGAATTACGGGATTCACCAACCCATTTGATTTCATTTCCTTTTCTCAACATGGCTGTAATATACTTTACCAACTCAACAAAATTTAAAACAAACCTTCTCAAAAAATATTTTTTTCCCAAGAAAGACTGAACTTCCTTCTTGGATCTTGGGAGTGACAAGGTTTGGATAGCTTCTACCCTGCTAGAATCATTCCTTACCCTTTTAGTTGACACAATGTGCCCCAATAAGTTTCCCTCATTCATGACAAAGAATGACTTTTTTGGGTTTAAAGAGAGACCAAATTTTCTGCATTTCATGAAGACCCTTTTTAAATGATCATAATGTTCTTTATCATATTGTGAGAATACTATTATGTCATCTAAATAGATAACTACAAACTTTTCCTTCTCTCCAATAAAGGATATGTCCATGGCTTGTTGAAAGGTTGCTCCTATGTTCATCAAACCAAAGGGAATCTTAGCGTACATGAATGTATTCCAAGGAGTGGTGAAGGTTGTATTCTCTCTATCTTTTGGCAAGAAATAGATATGATTGTAGCCAGAAAATACATCAATCATGGACATCCTAGATGCACTTGTCACCCTCTGCAATATGTGCTCCATCTTGGGCAATGGGTAATTATCCTTTTTAGAGCTTCTGTTCAGATTTCGGAAGTCGACACAAAGTCTGATTTATCCATTCTTTTTTCTCACTGGGACCAAGTTGGGCACCCATTCAGAATACCTCAAAGGAATAATAATTTTAGCATCTAAAATCATTTTTACCTCTTTTTCCATCACATGCAACAACATAGGATTTATTTGTCTCAACTTTTGCCTGAAAGGTTTGGTCTCTTCCTTCAATGGGATCTTGTGCTCTATGATGCTTGTTTCGTATGTTTTGATATCTTCATAAGTCCAAACAAACACATCAACAAAATATTTTAATAGCTCATGCTGGCCCTTGACCAAGTTTTGAGGAACACTTGGTCATATTTGACCATTTTTGGACTTCAATAGCCTGTCAAAGATGGAGCACCAGGCGAAGCAGAGATCACGGGATCTCGGTCCAGTTTTGGGCCCTTTTAGGGTTTTGGGTTAATGTAATGGGAAAGGGATGTTGGCCCATGGGTTTATCCATGATTAGGCCCACTTTTGTAATGTATAAATAGAAGGATAGGCAATGTAAGAAGGAGTAGATGTGATTGCTTAGTGCAATTGGTAGTGCATCTATGTGATGTTGAATAAGTGCTCCATGAAAACTGTGTAAGGCTTGCAAGGCTAAGTGAAAGTTACTGTGAGGTTTCTATAGAAAGTTAAGTGCTTTAACGCAAGGAAGAAGGATCTAGTGAGCTGTGTAGATCTTCTGTCCTATGCGAAGAAGGGTTTTGGAGGCTTTGTGCTTGTAACAGATTGAAGACAATAATAAAGAAGAAGATCTTGTGGACATAGCCCCAGGGTGGGGGTGAACCACATAAATCTGTGTGTTATGCTTTGTGATTTGATTCAATGTGTTTTTCCTTATGCTATGTTCTTTGATATATCCACTTATGCTCTGTGCTTATTAGATATATATGATTGTTAGATCTGATGTGTATGAGGATGCTTAGTGTTGATCTACTGGATATGATTTGGGTTACTATGGTTAAGTATTGAAATACTGTAGATATGAGGGTACACTGTGATGATCTGTGCTATCTGCGAAGTAGAATAAGGGTTGAATATTTACGAATGATCGATGCTAAGTGCTCTGTAAATGATATAATCATAGATCTGTGTCCTAGATAAAGTTGCAGACACCTGAGTCCTTGCCTCTACCTCGGGTGAGACTTCATCTGATTCGCAGGTGTTACTGAAAGGGTCAGTAGTTAGGGCTTTGTTGGTGCACTCTTGAGTGTTGAACCCTGGGTCTGCCCCTATGCCAACAAATGGTTCCGTTGCCGGGACCTGAAACTGTGATTTCTGGGAACTGAGGAAGAAAAAACTTTGTAAGAAAGCTCTATGCGTAGATCTGTTGCCCTAGTGCACATCTTTTTACTCGACCTGTGAAGCTTTGTGCCAGGAATAAGGTCAGATCTGAAGAAAGGAAGATCAGATTTGAAGAAAAGAAGTGAGATCTGAATGCTCTGTGCTCTAAGAAAAGTAAAAGTGGAAATTTATGAAAGAAAGAGGTCAGATCTGTAGAAAAGAGGTAAGATATGTAATCTCTGTGCTCTAATAAAGGTAAGAATAGTCAAAAGTTCTTAGATCTAGAAGATTTGTGCTATGTAGAAGTAAGATAAGTGAAATTTTTTGTTTCTAGAGCATGGATCTAGGTATGTTTGATAGATTCTGTCCTAGCTTAAAAACTAGGGCATTAATAGATGAAAGAAAGTTTGATATGAATAGATATGATAAGTATAATGATAGATATGTTATACCTATGCATAGAAAGAATGTCTGGACTAACAAATGGATGCAGGATCCTAGAAATAATTTTCTGCAGGTTAGCTATCACGATTCTAGTGCACAGTATAGAAGAGGCTGGGGATCATTTAAAAGAAAGTGAGGATTAATCCTATGTTATAGTTGCAGAAAACCAGACCATATAGCTAAGGAATTACCTGGTAGAAGACCTAGTTGTCTCTATTACAAAGCTAGGGAACATGAGGTATTGGATTGCCCTCGAATGATTGCTAAGTTTGAAAGGATAAATCTGAATCAAGAAGACCATAAGGAAAATCCAGAAAAGGCAAAAACCTAGCAAGAATCAGAGAAAGTATTAATACAGATGAATGAAACCTTGAAGGAACATAAAGATGTTCGATTACCAGAGATATTCAAAGAAAAGGAGCAATTCAAAGCAAGAATAGGGGACTTCGACATTGACTATATTCTTGATGAAGAAACACAAGTGAAAATTATGACAGAAAGAACTTGGGAAGCTATAGGGAATCCTACCATGATTCCTTCATTGGGAGGAATAGGACTATTTTGAGGAAAACTAATGATGTTATGTGGAAAAATCGCTCAGATACCTATGAAAGTCAATGGAACTTTGACAAAAGAAGATTATGAGATTATCAAATTCATTGAGAACAATGCCCCGTTTACTATGCTACTCGGAAAACCTTGGATTGGAAGAGATCAAGCCAGAAAGAAGGAAGAAGAAGAGGTTTTAGAACAACAGAGACAAGAGTTAAAAGATTTCATGACTAAAAGGATCGCACAGTTGATAGAAGAACATGAGAACTTCTCAAATCCATCTAACACTAGAATCCCAAATGTCGAGGCCAAAGCTACACAAAAGGATGAAATTTCTACCTCGAACAAAGAAGAAGTGATATACCTAAACCCTAGGAGAGAATCTCACTAGTACAAAGTGACTATGTCCAAGGAAAATAAGAATCAAAATGAGAAGAGAATCACTGAGATGAATCTCACTGGAAAGAAGGCTAGAAAGCTAAGTAAGAAGAAGGCTAACATTGAAAAATTATAGAAGATCCCAGAGGGTACCTTACAACAAGACACTTTACAAAATTGGATCTTCGTCAGGATATCAGAACAACAACATATGTCACTTCGCTGGGGTGAAGTAATATAGCTGTTGGAAGCCAATATAACCATTTGACTACTTCTTCGAATGGTTTTGAAAGAATTTATGGCTCACCACTAGACCATTCGATCGTGCCATAATGGATAGAACATACGTTAATGCAGCCTCATACCCGTTGCAAGCAGACCGTTGCTAAGTTTCCCTACTTAGTCCGTTGCACCACACACCGAGAATACTTTTTTCTAAGTGAAAATTTGAGCCCGAAACCTGAGATTACTTCACCTTGTGATCATTTCCTTGTTCCCATACCATTCACTGTAGTCTTTGAATTCATTTCACACCCAAGCTAGTTAACCCAAGCTTGTATGTCGGACGAGCTCAACGCTACTGAGAAATTAGTTGAAGAGGTTTTGATTGACTTAATGACTGAGAGAGTCATGCCAGAGCGAGGATTACCTACATGAGTCCAAGCATCATCAATGAGAGGACTCCAGGCCTCTGCTTCCACTGCTCGCGCCAGTCCATCCTGGACGACCGATGAGAAACAAACCGAGCAAATGGATGACATCAGAAATGCCAAGCTTATCCCACGCATTCTGCCTGCTTACTTACCACCTCTAAGCAGTGCCATCAACCATGACATCGTACCTCAAGACTTTGAGTACACTTTGATCACCACACACCTTCTGAAAGTGGTGTGCATAGTTCATGCTGACCAGGATAAGCTCACAACACTGAAATTTAGTGATTTTAACCTTGGAGATCATAAAGTTTACAACATGTTAGCCCTGCATAAGTACTTAACCAGGACCAAAGGAAAGAATTCTAATATTGTCCCGCAGTCATGGACCTATAACCTCGCACAGTCCACACTGCTTAATGTAATGAAGATCCCACACTTCGACAGACACCAGGAAGTCAACGCATGCATCAAGTTGCTACTGTTCTGCTACCATGAAGGATACTTATGGTTGGACCATCGCATCACCATGGATCCAACCTTGATCAATCAAATCACAGGAATTAGTATGCAAGGCCCTGACCCACAAGAGTCTTACTTTGGAAAGACCTCAGACCGATCACTAGCGCAGAAGATAAAATAAACTTATGGCAATGTCAAGAAAGGCATGCAAGGGTACAAGGTAGCCTCTATCCAGAGTGGCATAGTGCACCTTTCCTGTCAGCTGATCATGTGTAATCTAGTTCATAAGAACAGACCAACACAAGTGACTGGATTCGTAGTTGACCTCGCATGGAAGTGCACCAAGGGACTACAAATGAACTGGGCGCAATACCTTGTAAGCCAACTAGACCTTGATTGAAGAAAAGCACAAGACCAAGGGTATGAGTTCCACTTTAGTTGGTTTCTCATACTAATCACTTTCACCACCTAGGAGCTACGAGAAGGTGCCACTTTTCCAGAGATCGAACCCTTCGAACCATTGGCTATGAAGTTCTGTATGCTGTGGTACTCCAACGACATGAACAAGTAGTGGCAGTCCAATATTGTCTTCCATGACTATTACAACCAATTGAAGAATGCAATCTAGTCTACACCGTGCCTCACCCCAAACACACTTCATAGGTTTAGACCTTTGATAAAATTCAACGTGGACCGCCACTTCACCTATATCACAATGCGTGATGATGAGAACAAACAACAACTCCAGTTGTACTACAAGTTGACAGAAGAAGACTTGGAGCAGATTACCAAGGAATGGTTGGCAGACCTCCTTGTTACAGCGGACCCCGCAGAAATGCCTGACATGGATAGCCCTGAAGCTATGCCAGATACACCTTGACCAAGTAAGACTAAGAAGGATTATGAAGTTCAATATGTCCCTAGCACATCCACAAAGACTACTTCGATCTCACCTACACAGGGAGGTGATGGTGAAGAACTAGGTGGCACAAAAGTTGAGAAAAATAAAGGTGAGGTTACTCCACCTAGAGGGGAGGAGGATTGCTCTAATAAAAGGAATATTACCCCACCAAAGCCCTCATCCCAAAAGAAAACTAAGGCCACCTGGACTACATTTAAGACTACCCTCACACCGGACGACTTTGACTTCTTAATAGCTGCGCTGAATGATGCTTCACTAGAGATCATAGAAAAGAAAGAAGCGAAGCAGGAGGAGGTATTCAGCTGAATCAAGGGTGAACTTCAAGAAGTGCAACATGCACTCCAGTCCATCTGCGCAGTTTCTACTGCACCCTTGAGAACTAGAATAGTAGGAATAGGCGATGAGCCAACCCAATTACACCAGATTGCCGATAAAGTCGAAGCTCGCCTTCGACGAGCTCAAGAAGACACAACGCAAGCCACCCAAGCTTTGACACAAGTAAAGAGCACACTTATAGAACAACAAAAGGTAGAATGGAAAAATCTTTCCCTGCAAGAGAAGTGGGATGAGGAAAAAGCACAGTTACAACAGAGTAAGGACCAGTTGCTAGCATAGCAACTTGAAGTATAGGAAAGGGTTCATAAATCACTTTGCTCTGTGATGGTCATAGAAGTGAAGCTTGAAGAACGTGTCCCACAATAGGTGGCACAACTTGAAGAAGTAATCCAACAAATTCAGTAGTGCATCGTAGATCTAGAACTTCATACCATGCCCAAGACTCTTCAAGAAATAAGAGATCTAAGGGAGGCAACTTCCCGTAGCGCAGTTGGTCGATTAATTTTTTTTTCTTTGGAATACAAGCAGCTGAGTGCTAGAAGCACCTAGACTTATGAGAACCCCACATAGAATCCAGAGTTGCAGGCACTGGAGGCACAAATCCAAGAAGCAAAGAAGCACACATATACACTACACGTGCAATTGAAGGCCTTGACCCCAGTTGAAAGAATGAAGAAATTTCCAAAACAACGCACTGCCCAACAATAGGTACACACGCTACAAAGTAAAGTGATGGACGTTTCCCAATGACTTCAAAAAATCCAAGAAAAGGCATGCCAACTGTTCACTAAAGTTTAAAGCCAAGGAGCCGAGCATGAACAGGTTGTCATCATTGCAGAACAACACCTAGAAGGGCCAGTAAACAACGTAGTGATCCAGGATTTCACTGAGCAAGGGGTTGTCACACTGCAGCAGGTTGAAGTAGCTTTATCCAATATCGAAGCATTCAAGGCATAATTGATCAGACCAGAGTGACTCAGGATGAGTCATAGGTGAGTGTTGGGGGCGTGTTGTACCTTGACTAAGTTTTGAGGAACACTTGGTCATATTTGACCATTTTTGGACTTCGAAAGTCTGTCAAAGATGGAGCGCCAGGTGAAGTAGAGATCATGGGATCTTGGTCCACTTTTGGACCCTTTTAGGGTTTTGGGTTAATGTAATGGGAAAGGGATGTCGGCCCGTGGGTTTACCCATGATTAGGCCCACTTTTGTAATGTATAAATAGAAGGATAGGCAATGTAAGAAGGAGTAGACGTGATTGCTTAGTGTAATTGGTAGTGCATCTATGTGATGCTGAATAAGTGCTATGTGCAAATTGTGTAAGGCTTGCAAGGCTAAGTGAAAGTTACTGTGAGGTTGCTATAGAAAGCTAAGTGTTGTAATGCAAGGAAGAAGGATCTAGCGAGCTACACAGATCTTCTGTCCTATGCGAAGAAGAGTTTTGGAGGCTTTGTGCTTGTAACAAATTGAAGAAAATAATAAATAAGATCTTGTGGACGTAGCCCCAGGGTGGGGGTGAACCACACAAATCTATGTGTTGTGCTCTGTGCTTTGATTCAATGTGTTTTTTCTTATGCTATGTGCTTTGATATATCCACTTATGATTTGTGATTCTTACATATATATGATTGTTAGATCTGATGTGTATGAGGATGCTTAGTACTGATCTACTAGATCTGATTTGGGTTACTATGGTTAAGTACTGAAATACTGTAGATCTGAGGGTACACCGCAATGCTTTGTACTATCTGCGAAGTAGAATAAGGGTTGAATATTAACGAATGATCGATGCTAAGTGCTCTGTAAATGATATAATCACATATCTATGTCCCATCTAAGGTTGCAGACACCTGAGTCTTGCAACCACCCCTGCCTATACCTCGGGTGAGACTTCATCTGCTTCGCAGGTGTTTTCGAAAGGGTCAGTATTTAGGGATTTGTTGGTGCACTCTTGAGCGTTGAACCCTGGGTCTACCCCTATGCCAACAACTCAACATATTCAACCCTCTGTTCTCTTGATAGGATACTTGAGAAATTGACATATTTTGGATCCTTTTCTGTACCCACATTGCACTCAGTTACATCAACATCATCGGTTGACCCTTTATCCTTCACTGCCACATCATTTCTGTCAGATAATATTTCCAAAGGAACTAGTCCTTTTGGAATGTGGTTGCTAGGCAACTGAACAATATGATGATTAACAATTTTTTTTCGAAAAACATCAACATGAGGATTATTTTTAGAGTCATGATCTTGATCAATGTGTAATGAAGAAAACTCATCAACAGTATCAAGGAATCTTTTGATTGAAAGATCATCTTCAAACACCTTCTAATGCTTGAGATTGTTAGGTATAGTGGGTTTGTATTTTACTTCTACATCATACTCGAGTTTAGGTGGCAAAGGGACTCTGGAATTTCTTGTTGAAACAACCAAAAAATCAACCATGACATTCTCTTCTCTTGGAATAAATGAAATGTTGAAAGCTAAGAAAAAACTATCAACTAAGTCCCACACTTCATTTCTATAAGATATAAGTCTAGGGTTCTTAGTTTGATAAATATTTTTGATATGATGAACAATCAATTCAACATCCCAAAATACTAATAGCTCTTCAATCCCCATGTCTTTTTCAGCCCTCAAACCCAAGATAAGAGATTCATACTTTGCCACATTATTGGTAGTTTCAAATTCTAGCTTGTATAACAAAGATATAGTCTCTTGAGAAGGTGAAACAAAGATCACTCCAGCACCAAAACCTTCCCTAGAAGAGGCTCCATGAAATAACATCTTCCAAATATAGGTGGTTGGAGGAGAATCTTCAAAAAAAGTAATGGACTATTTTCTGATTTCAAGAGGAGGTTCAGGAGCATCAGTCAGTTGCAAGATGATGGATCCCAAATCAGTATCAAGTGAAAAAATAAGATGATTGGTGGGGTTTTCTTTGTCA
>ML802307.1:204207-241135 GCA_009831015.1 Picea engelmannii
TACTTATAGTGATTCACTTTTATACTTGAAGTGAAATGCACTTTACAATTTATAGCATGAACTTTTTCAAAAAAGGTAACAAAAGAGAGACTTGAACTCAAGACCTCTTACTTAATAAGGCAAGTTTTAACCAAATGATCTAGCAAAACATATTGTAATGTTCAAAAGGAGGATTGGGGGTGTTGTTGTTGTTGTTGTGGAAGACGGCCTTGGAGAGCATGCTCCAAAAAAAACTCTTTTCACACAAGAAAATTTTTTTGCTTCTCGATCACAACAAGGGTTAGATCTCGATTAGCTTACCTGGAAGATGCACCTTTTCCTATCTGTTTCTGATTTGCTGAGATTGCACAAGGCTCGGGGCAAATAGCATACGCAGATCTAAAAGAGTAGCAGACCGGAAATAAAAAATACAAACCGAAATAAAATCAAAACTTTGCAAAAATTTAAAAAAAATGCATATTTAGACTTTATACCTCCAGATCTGACTGTAATGGTCGTATCTTGGGAAAATGGAAACCTTTTCGAGTGAAATGAAAAGTGTTCCTAAATGAAACGAGTGCTCTGGACGCAATGGAACAGTCCTCTCAGCCCATAAATGTACAAAAATTACAGAAAATGGAGATGAGGCAACTCGGCTTCACAATCTCGATCTACAATAGGAGCGGGTCTTCAAACAGGCTCTGATACCATGTTCAACAACACAGGTATTCCAACAGAGGATGAACAACTTCAATAACCACTCACATAACTAGATCAAAGATCAACACACCGATGTTTTCACGTGGTAAAACCCCTATGGGGAAACATCCACAACCCTAGCCAACGTGACCACTTGGAGCAGTTTATTAATGCAAAGAAAAAGATTACAGAGAGATTTTACAAGAGAGTTTCTCACAATCGATCATTGAAAAATGAACCTCCATGCTCTTTAAATAGAGATCATGGACCAATCGGGTGTTAAGCCATGGATCAATGGCTGTTAATATCGAGGAGAGTATGAACCGTCGGATCACTCTATGTCGGGAACATATCGTGACCATCGGATTTCCTAAATACAAATGCATACTAAAGAAACACACTTTTACCTAACGACATATTAGACCAAGTAGATGTTAACTAACTCCTAAGTGTCTAAATATCCTAACATTTTTCAACTGGTGTGCACGATAGATTTCGACGATAGAGGACTACCCCTATGCTGGAATCAACTTTTCCAGGGATTCGGACATGCTTATGCTTCTTGGAGAGGAGCGAGGAGAGATAGGTATGTTTATTTTTAAAGTTATTTAATTTTTAATTTCTTTTTATATATATCATTTTTTATGTGTACTAGAGTATCTGACAACTATGTATGTTATGTACAGATGTGGGACGAGTGCGCCTGACAAACTTCTCGAGGACCAGACGTCGTCCTCGACCATAGGCAATACCAATAGTAGTCATTGGACCAACAATAACAATAGGGGGACCTCCATCCAGAGAGGATGAGGGAGTTTTGAGATGGGTGGAGTGAAACCTCACTGTGCTCACTCGTGCGATTCCCATGGCCGAGATCGAGGATCTCCTGCCATCGATGCAACCTCATGTAGTTGGGGTGCCAAAGATCTAGGCTCAACTCTTCCGGCATTTGGAAAATGTTGTCGTTCACTAGTGTAGGGCCAACAGGCCCAGTGCTTAGCTAGGATGGATCACTTATGTGCCGACGAGACTCTTTTGTATATTTTTGAGGGCATAAGCTCCGTGATGTATACTAGATATATATTTTTGAGGTGCTTGTGCCCACCAATGTACTCTGACACTTTTTGATATATATATATATATATATATATATATATATATATATATATATATATTTACATCTTTTTATGTCTTATGGATCACATTTTTACAAATGTGTGTACATGTGTATGTGTGTGCTTCTTTTTATGTGTGTGCAATATGCCAATCTAATACTTGATTAACTAGAGTATCTATCATTTTATTTAATCTCCTAGGAACATGGATATATGTAATGTAATCAAAGCAATGTTCTAAGAGATGTACCCTAAGGAATCGTCTATGTAAAGTAGGATCATAAATGCAGTAAAACCCATTTAACTGGGACACAACCAACTGTGCATCTAAGTAGATCCGGAGGTGAGAGATACCATGTGACAAAGAATCATGAAGCAACTCTATCATTTCGCTGTACTTGATGACATTGTTTGTGGCGTCACCTAGACAGATACCTCCAAAATATAGCAACTGGCCTTGAGGTGTGAAAATCACCCAAGCTGCAGAAGAAAGCCTCCAAGTGTGTTGGTGAGCGTTGTCTGCAAACCCAGCGAACACCTCTAATTCACTTGAAATATACCACAGTGAAAAATATGACATAAATAACGACACATCCATAAAACAAGAAAGACAAAAAACTAACTGTATAAGAACTATACATATGTACAAGAAGTCACCTAGGTGACCAACCTATGAGTAGTACTTCTTGAGGTAGAGCCCATTTCTAGGCTATGCCAAAGCATTTCCCTCAAATTCAAAAAGACGATAAGTGCGCTTCTTTAATACCTCTTTCACAATGAAAGGTCTGAACCACATGGTTTTGAACTTGCCTACCCCCAGGGGATCCTTATCTTGGTCATAGACTAGGACAAGGTCTCCTTTGGAGAAAATCCAAGGACGGATAGACCGATCATGCTGACACTTGACTCATTACTTGTGAGCCTCGTTAGCCAAGGCTGCATCATGGCGTTTCTCATCAAGTTGCTTGAGATATAATAAGAATTCCTCAAGTAGTGAAGTGTCTGACAATAACTGTACTACCAACTTTAGAGATGGGATATAGAACTCTATTGGAAAAACTACTTCCAGCCCGTAAACGTGTTGAAAATGTGAGAAACCGGTGGCAATATTTACAGACGTTCGGTAGGCCCATAATGTCGAGTACAACATAAAATGCCAATTTGTCTTGGTAGAATTGATTGTTCACTGCAGAACAGTCTTGGGGGACTTATTCACATCTTTCGCCTGACCATTCACATGTGGGTAGTAGGGTGATGCATTCTCTTGCCTCAACCCAAGCTTTGATGTTAACTTAGACATCATTTTTTTCTGAAAGTGACTGCCATGTTCAGTGACAATCTCCTTCAGGATGTTGAACCTTTCTATTATCTGGTTAAAAAGAAAGAGAGCAATTGTCTCTCCATCATTATTAAATGTTGGCATAGCTTCGACCCACTTTGTGAAGTAGTCTACTGCTATGATGATATAACAATGCCCCCTAATTGAAGTCGAATGGCAGGTAGTAAAATCAATCCCCCACTTGGTGAAAGGACCAACAATAATGATGGGAAACATGAGAGCGGGGTGTGCCCTCATCTTCCGAGAGAATATCTGACATGGGTGACACTTCTTGACTGATTCAACGCAATATTGATTAACGTTAGTAAAAATTACCCGGCTCATAGAATATTTTGGGCTGTTTCCAACCTAGACAAATGACCACCACATGCTCTAGTGTGGGAGTCATTAAGAATGAGTTCCACTTCTTCGTGAATGAGCCACCGACAGAGGATGCAATATACACCTTGACAATAGAAAGTGTCATCAAGTATGAGATAGTTCGTGCCTGATGGCATATATGTCGACGCTCATCACGAGAAGTAGAGGCAGGGAAATTCAAAGTCTGGAGATAGAATAGTATATATCCATACCAGGGGCCTGAAGATGAAATCAGAAAAAGATCTCCTTTAATTGGTAATTCTTCAGGCATAACATCACCCGAGTCGACCGGAAGTTCCGAGATAAGTTCCGCAAAGACCAATGACTTTTTGGATTTCACGAAAACAAAATCCAAGTCAAATTCCTGGAGGATAACAATTCATCTACTAATTTTTTCGTCGATGACGCGTCGTTTCAACACATATTGAAACAAATTCACAACGGAAATGACGGTGGTCTTATGAAGAAAAATATAATGACGAAACCTCTGGACAACATGCACTACTGCCAATGCAAGCTTCTCGACATGGGAGTAGTTGAGTTCCGGTCCAACCAGGCCTCGACTCAAGTAATAAATCACATGCTATTCAAGTATATCATCCTCTTGAAACAAGACCATATCGATGGTCGACTCTACAACAACCAAGTACAATAAGAAATAGTTATTATAATTGGGAGGCTAGATTAGAGGGGAAACCGTGAGGGTGCTTTTCAATGCTTCGAAAGAGCATTGAGCGGCTTCATCCCAACAGAAATGGATTCTCTTTTTCAATAAACGCATGATACCTTTAGTGATATCGACATAGTTTGCGATAAAAGTCGAAGACCATTTTTTTTTCCCTGTAAGATTTGAAGCTGAGGGACTGCGCACGGGGGAGGAAATTGAACTATTGCCTCAACCTTTATAGGATCGACCATGATCCCTGTTGTTGAAACTATGAAACCTAGAAGATGACCCAACGACACGCAAAAATTGCACTTGTTAGGATTCAAGCGAATTCGATAGTAGCGACATCGCTCAAAGATTAGTTGGAGGTGCATGGGATGATCAACTCTCTTGTGAGATCATGATGCTAAATCATCGATATCAGCCTTGACTATATGTCTAAGTTTGTAGAAAGTGAAATACCTTGTCCGTTGAAAAGTGGGTCTAGGATTCGTTGGGCCAAAAGGCATCTTACAATAAGCAAATGTGCCCCACAGATAGATAAAATCTATTTTATGTTGGTCTTTGGGTTTGATCTCTATCTGGTTGTATCCTGAAAAACCATCCATGAAAGAAACAACCTCACAGCCTGCACATTCATCGACAATATGATCAATGAATGGGGTGGGGAAATTATCCTTTGGATAGGCCTTGTTCAAATCAAGGAAGCCCATACACACACAAATTGTACCTTTCTTTTTGTTGACCGGAATGGGATTGGACACTCATTGAGTCAACTGAACGGGGTAGATGAAACTAGCTTTGAGCTTCTATCAGACTGGTTTGGCATCAAGATAGGTCGTTATCTCATGTTCGACGATTCTTGGATCAATGCTTAGAATTTCCTCGTAAGACTAGCCAAAAATGTCGTGAAATTCCTTAAAGAAATCTCTATAGATCTGAATGTCCTTAGGGGAGCAGTCCTCTCTGATGAATACATTCTCCATGATGCCAGGGGTTCTGGAGATGTCAATAGGTATCATTTCAGCGATAGTTACCATATTAGCCTCAACATAAACTATGTGCATATCTAGAGGATTAATAGGAAAAGACCTATCTCCAGTCATAGTCAACACAAATTCACCTGCCTCTATTCTTCTTAACTCTAGGAGGAAATAATATTTGTGATTGAGATCATCCCAGGGTCTGTATAGACTAGTCAATGCCTCTAAGACCAGCTCATCAAAGAGAAATACCAAGTCTAAAGAATTGGTATCAGCGAGGGAACCTTGAGCCCAAATAGGGTCGAGAATTGGATCTAACTCCTGTGCGAGAGTCCGATCGGGGTCGGATGAAGCTTGCTAGACAATACTGTACACAAATTCTACCATGGACAATGACATGGCCATGCCAGGATGCCCTGTCCCTTCCATCAAGGCCAATGGGGAAGGAAGATTCCACAGATTGTTAAAGTAAGTCGTATGAAATGATGACACTTGAAAGATTTCATCCCTAGGTTGTTCGGAGACAACTGATATCATCTTAACATCGCCAGAGGGGGGTGGGTAATCAAAAGTGCCCATCAAAGGTGGGCACAAACCAACCCCTACATTGATGAAACTGAGTTGAGGGTTATCAATCATCGAGACCGTGGATGCCCCCAATGAAGGTTTAGGCCTGGAGAAGGACCATTGGTCAATGGTTATGATTCGACCCTCATGTGGAAACAATAAGAGTCAAAAAACTGTAGCAACCACTCCATGCATTGCATAGGCCCAAATCCTTCCTAACAGAAGGTTGTAGTCGAGAGGCACATCGACTACTTCAACTTCGATGCACACAGTCTTCCCTTCTAGCTGCACAAGGAAAGAAGGAATGATTCCATGTGGTCTGAAAGAATGACTGTCGAAAGAAGTAAGGAGAGTAGGTGACAGAGACAAAACGGGTTGGCCAATGGCCTTCCAACATTCCAACGACTTCACGTAGGTCGAGGCACCCTCATCAACCACCATACAGAAAGTATTCCAAGTAAAAAATTTCATGGGGTGAGAAACTAATATATGAAATGAAATGTGGTAAGGGAAACAATGTTTCAAGTCGGTCATATCAAGCATGATCATTCCTAGATTATAGGTCTCAGCAGATCCCAAAGCGAACAATAGAGCCTTTCTTTGCGAAGGGTAGCTCTAGAGGACCTCCAAAGCAGACATCGTGCAAGGGATTTGTGAAAAATCCTCCACCACAGAGTAATTATTGGTGTCCCTCATGTTTGGATTATGTGAATCTTTATTGAACGCTCCTTTTGAGATAACTGTCATTGTTTTGCCCATCATCTTCTCAATCTAGAGAGGACCAGACGGGTTTACGACTTCCTTGCCCTTTTCAGAAGTTTCTAGAATTCCGTAATCATGTGCCCTAGTTGCTATGTAAGAACCACCTTTCATCATATAAACATTTGTGGCTGAGGGATTACTAGAAGATGGAGGGGGTTTGATCCAGAATCAGATCCAGGAGCCTGACAAGGCTAAAAAATGCTCAAAAATGAAAGTTCTCGGAATTGGACGAAACCAATTCCATTGCAACCGGCTCGTCGTGCTGATTTCGGCCATATATTCACTTTCTCAAACAGGTGCTGTATGTGAGAGTTATCACACTCTGACCATTTTCCCAAACAACTAAAAAGTAAAAAAAAAGTCAATAATCAAAAGGTGACGTGTACACTTTCTGGAGGTGACACGTGGCAATGGAAAAATGACATGTGGCAACACAACAGCAGGGTGACCGGGCAATTTGATTGGGCACAGGACAAATCCACTCAGATGATGACATGTGGCATTTTTTAGGCCAATGAAGAGGTGCCACATGGCCCAGATGTGGGTTTCCATGTGGCACCCTATAACTGGTTGACATTGTAAAAGTTTTATGGAGCTCATGGTCTCGACCCCATGACCTATTTGGTTGAGTGCAAGTCTTGGTAGAGGTCCAATGGCCAACGCACCATACCATTTGTTATTTAAATAAACCCACTCTATGTGTAATAAAGTGTATGTATTAAGTGATGGGGTGTAAAGGGGCTGGGGATAAGCCCCAACCCATGGTTTTATTTAGCGTTGTGACCATAGAGGATAGGAGCGTGGGCATACAACCACCAACGTGCAAGTGTAGCATCCATCCTCCATTTAGTTTGGAGCCATGACCAAGAGCTGGGTGCATATCCAGAAGGATTGGTCCTATTCTGAGCACATGTGACCATGTTCTTCGAAGGTGAGGGCTAGCGCACAACCCCTAGGGGGCTGGCGCTTGGACATATGATTTTGGCCTATTAATAGTGGATTTTGCCCATTTTGGGGGATATTGGGATCTTTTTGAGCCCATATTTTGGAAGGAAGTTGGGGAAGGATAACCAACTTCAGATCTATAAAAACTAGGCCTGTTTGAGGCCATGAAGGATAGTCAGAGAAGATTTATGCTAAAGGGAAGCCAAGCCAAAGCTATTTTTATGCAGGGAAGCTGTTGAGGAGCAGACACTTGTGGGCCAAATCTGGGAGCTCTGGTCATCCATTTTGCATGCCGTTTATTCTGCTGGGTTCTAGAGATATGGAAGAACATGACCAGATTAGTCTTGTAGCCTAATGGCACTACTGCGATGTACTTTTTGAGCTTTGAACATAAATAAAGAAGCCTCCCCCACTGAGACAAAGGCCTGGAGACGTAGGCAATTTTGTGCCGAACTCCATTATCACTTCTCTTGTTATGGTTTTTTGTTATTGTTGCTTCAGTTTAGATCTGTATTTTGTATTATGGCTGATATGCTCCTTCATTAAATTCTTCCTCTTTCATTCAACTTCATAAATGGTTAATTAACACATGCAATTAAAAACTCAACCACAGTCATTAAAAGATCTTTTCGGATCAAGTGGTATCAGAGCTAGTTGACATTTGGATTTGAGTTTTGCATGTTAACCAGGGAAAAGCTACTGCATGGTGAAGGTGAGCTTGTTGTAGAGAATCCATTATTTGGATTGAGAAAGAGAAATTCTCACAGCGAGAAGATGGCATCATAAGAAGGGCTTTCTCAGGATGAGAAAGAGTTCCGGAAAACTTTCCTTGCTATGTCGGAGATGGTGAAAGTTTTGTATGAGGATTACTTGGAATGGAAAAAACCAAATCTAGGTGAATCTTCAAAGGGAAAAAGTGAAGAGGAAGAGGATCCTTGTCAGATTCCTCCTTCACCTCCATCATCACCTCCTTCTTCTCCTTCTTCTTCAAGTTCAAGTTTTAAATCTAATGGAAAGAAACATGTTCATAAACATAAGAATGAAATCCCATTGTTAAAACTTGATGTTAAATTTGAGTTACCCATATATGATGGTGAAGTAAATGCAGAGAAACTTGACAATTGGGTCAGGCAGATGGAGGTTTATTGCAGTGTGCAAAAGATCAAGGATGAGGCCACACAAATTAAGTTGGCATCTTTGAGACTTGCAAGCACAAATCTCATATGGTGGCAAAGCAAGTTGCAAAATGGAATGCAACAAGTGGGTAATGTATTTCCATCATGGCAAAGTTTCATTTCTGCACTTAGGAAACAATTCTATCCTTTGGGTTATAAAGAAAAAACATTAATTGAATGACAATCTTTAAAATTAAGAAAAGGAAAAACAATGCAAGAGTATACTGATGGCTTTCAAAAAATGGCATTGATGTTAGATATCCCTTTACATAGACAGGAAACCCTTATGAAGTATATAGGAGGTTTACCTGTGCATATTAGAAACACTGTATTCATGTTTGGACCCACTAACCTTGATAAGGTTTCTGTTCAAGCAATGTATATTGAAGCAGGGAAAGCATGTGTGTCAAGGGAATCATCATCTTCAAGGAAAGAGGACAAGAGGAAATGGCATGGAAATAATTCAAATGCAGTGACGAGGAAGGAAGGGAAGCCCTCTTGCAAGCATTGCAAGAAAGAGGGACATGATGAGGATAGATGTTGACAGTTGCATCTTGAGAAGAGGCCAAAGTGGTTCAAGGAAAAGAAGGGAATGCAAACAGTGGTTGCGACAACAAGACCCACAGACTTGGGATCAAATTCAGGTGATGAATCAAAGATCTCATTGGTTGGTATGACAGGTAAAATTGGTGAAGGTATTGATTGTAGAATTAAGTTGTTTCATATAAGGACCATCATGAAAAACACTAATATAGACACATTAATTGACAGTTCATCTCAATCTAATCTAATCTCAGAAGAATTGGTTAAGCAATTGGGGTTAAAAAAAAAGTACATCATAAACCTTACACACTTAAATGGATAAGCAATCATCATCAAATGCACATAACAAAGTAGTGCACAATCAAATTTGTAATTTCATCTAAGTATGTGGATGAGGTAACATGTGATGTAGTACCATTAAGAGAGTGTGGAATGGTCTTAGGTAGTCCATATTTATATGATCGAAAGGAAATCTTCTACATGACAAATAATCAATATCAATTAACCAAAGCAGGTCAAGATTATGTGGTTCATGCTCATCATGTTAAAGCAAGTAAAACACTTCAAACAATGGAACAATTAAAGAAGGTAGTGCAAGAAAGAAACAAACCTATAATTGTTTCAAATGAAGTAATCAATCTTAAGCAAAAACAAGAAATGATTGTTGAATGGAAAATCAATCATAGGATGCTTCAAGATAAGCTCATGTAGTGCAAATATTACAAGTACATCAGCTCATTTGTAGTCATATTTTTGATACTATCATTAGTAATGATGTCTACATGGATGATAGTGGCTTCAGTAAGATGTAACAGGGTTCAAATGGCTAACAATATGCTCTCAATTTTCATGATTGTGTTACAATTGATCTTGATGAGACAGGTGCACAGGACAAAGTTCAGAGACAGAGGACAAGCCGAGTGGCCTATCCCAAGCTTGCTAACTAGTTAGTAACCTTTTGGGGACCAAAAGGTTCTTTAGTGGGGAGGTGTTATCCAAAATTGCATTCAGGAGCTTGACAGGGCTAAAAAATGCTCAAAAATGAAATTTCTCATAATCATATGAAACCAATTCCATTGCGACCATCTCGTCCTACTGATTCCGGCCATATATTCACTTTCTCAAATGGGCACCGTATGCGAGAGTTATCACACTTTAACTGTTTTCCCAAACAACTAAGAAAGTAAAAAAAAAAGTCAACAATCAAAAGGTGACGTGTACACTTTCTGGAGGTGACATGTGGCAGTGGAAAAATGACATGTGGTAGCACAAAAATAGGGTGATTGGGCACAAGACAGATCCACTCAGATGATGACAAGTGGCATTTTTTAGGCCAATGAAGAGGTGCCACGTGGCACCTATAACTGGTTGGCAGTGTAAATTTTTTATGGAACTCATGGGTCTCGATCCATTGACCTATTTGGTTGAGTGCAAGTCTTGGTAGAGGTCTAATGGCCAATGCACCATACCATTTGTTATTTAAATAAACCCACAGTGTATATATTAAGTGATGGGGCGTAAATGGGCTAAGCCCCAACCCATGGTTTTATTTGGCATTGTGACCATAAAGGATAAGAGTGTGGGCATACAACCACCAGCGTGCAAGTGTAGCACCCATCCTCCATTTAGTTCAGAGACATGACCAGGAGCTGGGTGCATATCCAGAAGGATAGGTCCTATTCTGAGCGCATGCGACTGGGTTCTTTGGAGATGAGGGCCAGCGCGCAACCCCTAGGGGGGTGGCGCTTGGCCATATGAATTCATATGACCCTATTTAAAGTGTGCACACCAAGCCTATGGGGCTTAACTCATATAGTTTTGGGAAAGTGGGTTATTTCCTATTGTTTTTGTGATTTTTAATTGATTTTGGCCTGTTAGTAGTGGATTTTGCCCATTTTGGGGGATATTGGGCTCTTTTTGAGCCCATATTTTGGGAGGAAGTTGGGGAAGGATAACCAACTTCAGATATATAAAAAATAGGCCTATTTGAGGCCATGAAGGATAGTCATAGCAGATTTATGCTGAAGGGAAGCCAAGCCAAATCCATTTTTATGTAGGGAAGCTGTTGAGGAGCAGACGCTTGCGGGCCATTTCTGGGAGCTTCGGTGATCCGTTTTGCATGCCATTTCTTCTGTTGGGTTCTAGAGATCTAGAAGAACATGAAAAGATAAGTCTTGTAGCCTAATGGAACTGTTGCAATGTAATTTTTGAGCTTTGAACAAAAATAAAGAAGCCTTCCCCACTGAGACAAATTCCCGGAGATGTAGGCAATTTTGTGCCGAACTTCGTAATCACTTCTCTTCTTATGGTTTTCTATTCTTATTGATTCAGTTCAGATCTATATTTTTTTATTATGGATGCTATGATACTTCATTAAATTCTTCCTCTTTCATTCAACTTCATAAATGGTTATTAACACATGTAATTAAAAACTTAACCACAATCATTAAAAGATCTTTTCAGATCAAGGTCCCTGACTGCCGCCATTCATGCTTGAAGAGGCTTGAGTCATATTTTTCCCATGTGGAAATGGGTTCATTAACACAACAAGATTCTACCGTGCCAATAAATTCTGGGCCTCCGCAAGCTGAGGGCACAGGTGAGTTGGATGGTCTTCCATGCAAAGGTTACATAGATACTTCAACTTTCTTTTCTCTGTGTTGCCCCCACCAGCATTGTTGGTGGGTTTGTTATCCCCATTACCCTTCTTGTTTCGTTATTTTTTCTTTCTGTCCGGTTGTTGGTTGGCCTTCGAGTTCGTCGACTGCACACTTTGTACATCTGACATTTGGGTAGGGGGAGCAACCGAACTAGACGTATGGCTGTCCACTGTCTTCTGTATCAAAAATTGTTGAAATTTATTTGACAGCTGATCAGTGGGATTTGCTTGTGCTGAACCAACTATATCGTCGGCATGTGGTCTAGACTTGTGTCTGGCCTTGTCAATGATGGACTGGGGTGCATCTAGAAAAATCTCATAGAGTAAATCAGACTGAGAGTGTACCATTTCAAGTTGTTCTGCTCTCATTATTGCCTCCTCCTATGAAAACACTCCCGATGTTTATATGTCCTTGGATAACTGAGGTACCAAAGACTTAAGGAACCACTCCAAAAGAAAAGTTGGTGGGACCTGTACTTTTATCAAACTCTTCCAACACCACTATTCTCGGATGTGATCTGAGATATTTTCGACATTCGTCTACTCAAAGTTGGCCAACAATTCGATGCTGACATCGTATCTCACATGTATTTGGAAATGGTTCAGAAAAACCATCGCCAAATCGCTAAAGTAAGAGTATCTTGAGTAGTCGAGCTCAATGTACCATTTCATGGCACCTCCAATGAGAGTCTGTTGAAACAGACACAAATGTATGGAGTTGTCTCGCAGTGAGTTTGACGAGCACCATAGGTGGAAAGTGGTCACATGATTACCTGGATCTTCTCTAGGATTACCTTTGAACTTCAGAATGTCTGGGGGCAACTTAGTCGGCATGGGAGGCCAACATGGATCATGACAAATTGGGTCATTTAACGACCTTGACAAGTCTGGAAAATGTAATGTCACTAGAAACGGTAGTTTGGGTTGTTGACTATGTACAAGAAGAAAGGAGCATGGAGTTTGAATAGCACTAGGTTGCCAGGAAAAGTTGGGCTACTGACCAGAGTTCTAGTAAATACCGTGGCCTTGGCCATTGTGTGGATACTGCGTTTGTTGGGACATCAATAGATGATTCCCGTAATTGGATGTTGAGGGTTGGGCAAGGATTTCTCCTTGCGTAGTGTTCCAAAGATTCTAGAAAGGGTTGCCCCTTGCCGATCCGATGGGCATCGGTACTGATCCTTTCCCGGGGTTCCATTGACCATGGAAGGGGTTGCCCCCGGTTGACATCCCTAATGAGGGAACTGCTCCCTTCCATGAATTCCAGAGTCCTTGTGAGGAGAAGACTCCAGTGTTTGCCCCTTGTGTAGGAATAGTACCATGCACAAGATTCTATTGTCCAAAACCAGGGTTTCCCCCAACCAAGATGACAACTAAAGAGAAAACGTTATTACCAAACGCAACAAACAAAAAGAATGACATTGAACCCACTAGCATGGTGTAGGAAGAAGGTCATAGACTACTTGCTCTGAACAAGCTGTAGTTCATGTTCGGCCAAATGGATTGCTGGGGAGCACCACTGAGAAAGTAGGATGAAGGAGGTATACAACCTCTGCCATAAGGGATAGAATTATAGGGGGATGAGGTGCTCCCCATGGACCCTTACAAAGGAGCATTTGAGCTCCCTGCCCCCAGACCCATGGTCTTTAGGGTGGAGTAGGTGAGGACAGAGTTTGTATCAAATCCGGGCATCTAGTATGAAAACGGAGGGCCCGTCGCACTCTATGTGAACAGAGCAGTGATCGCCGCCATAGATAGAATCATACCGCTACCCAAAGTAGAGGTGGTCGAGACCATGGTGGTTCGAACCAGTGAAGGTGGGTCAGGAGGAAGAATGCCCCCTGTGGTGGCAACCCTTGAAGGAGTGTGAGGACTCCCTCACGAAGTAGAAATAGTTGCTTCCATCGCTGATTGCAATACTATTTGACGCTCGTGATGTGTTACCCTTGAAGGGACAACTTGTATTAAAAGCAACATTGACAAGTCAATGATCAAAGGGTTAAATGGCCTGAGAGCTTTCTCTCCAAGGTAAGAAATGGTTGCTTCCTCCGGATTCGTGTGTTCTCCTCTCGAAGCTGGCTTAGGCACAGTTTCCTATGGCCCGGTTGCTTCAAATTATCCTTGCTATTCAAGTATTCACCATAACTATGGCGGTGGCGACTCCAAAGTAACTAGTGGCAAACCTTGAATCCTTCAGAGCTCTTGATCTTCCACTTTGTGAGAAGATCAATGACACAATAAGACTCTTACTAACGTTTGAAAACAAGAACTCACTAGCAAAGTTCCTACAATATAAACCAAGCAAAACACTATCTAGTTGGAAGAACAATTATGCCAACCAACACTAGAGAAAGTTACCGGTGCAAGTGAAACTCGAACACAGAAGCACCCTCAAGGTATACTCTGCAAAGAATGGCCTGAAGTATGCCCTAGGTACTGCAGTATACTCCCGCAATCACCTGTGTAAGTCTCTAGAATAAAGGAAACTAAGTTTCCATCTTGTGAACAACCACCATGCGGGTACAGTTGACAGTCAGGTGGACCGTAATGAGTAGGGTAACAAATCCCAAAACCTACCGAGTGTATCGAAAGTAAGTGGTCTAGAAGACAACTAAGGATCTTGAATGGATTTGGGGTCCATGAAGCTCTGTAGGAAAATGCAACCGACAATATCCCACGACAATTCCTCAATATGCGTTCCCCACTATGCTTGGTCTGGCTTTGGAGGGGTTATCTCCTCTACCTTTCTGCATGTAACCTGGTGTTCAGCCGCTGTGTTAGAGGGGGGTCCCAGATAAATTTCATGTTTATTGGACTTTTTACACTCCCTGGCTCTGACTCCAATGTTTGTTTATAATCCTTGAAGAGTTTTGTCTCCAACCTAATTCAAGGCTCTAGCCTAAACTAGTTGATTGACCCTACAAACATAAAGTCTAGTTGATTTTAATTAGCATTTATTTTAAATGGCTTGTTTTAACTCAAGGAAATGGCAGTGAAACTAGTGATGTGTATGGGAGACGAAGAAGGAGAAATAAATGAACTAAAAGAAAAATTACTTCTAGTTGACAATAAAGATTTGCAACTAAGTCTTTAACCAACTTTTCATAACTAGTTTTTTCTAAGATCTTTTAAAGGAAATCCTAAAACGAAATTTTGCTCGACTACGAGCTACTTAATGTTCTAAGAAATTAGTAAAGAACTTAAGAAAATAACTATTTTTCCTAACAAGAACAATAATTATCCCAACTACTTAACCAAACTAAGAAATGCAATCTTTTTCTATATATTTTTTATATGCTTCAAACAAGAAACTTGAAATAAATTCTTTTTCTTTTTCTTTAAAGAGAGTGAAAGGGGAAAAAGTGAAAACAAGACAAGAATAAAAACTAACCTCTGGCCCACTGCGGATCATAGGGAGTCACTAAAGACACCAAATAGGTTGATCAACAACTCAAAGACTCACCCAAAACCCTTTCGAAATTAAACATAAGAAATCTTTAAAAAGATAGGCAAATTGACATCCAACCCAAGTTTCGACTGTAAAAAGAGAGACACTGTACTTAATCAAGAAACCCTGAGAAGTAAAACTTCAATCAGGGAAGAGTTTGACAGCCTCTTCTAAAAGAAAAAAATTCTTGACACATGCATGCTACTGATACTTAAGAAGCCTGCGTATGTATGTAGGTTGTCTATAAACCAGGCTGTCCATAAAGAAGGACACATATGTATGTGTGCTGAACCACAACAAGAAATGTACACCTCTGTAACTTCTCAAAAAAAGAAAACAAACAGACTGACTGACAGGGCAGGGAGAACTGGTATGGCACCAACAGGTGACCAGAATCCCTTAAAGACTCAACAGACTTAAAAATAAACTCAAAAGGTAATTAACCAATTAAACACGCAAAAAATCCCCTAAAATGCTAGAGGCTTCCCCAATATGGTCGCTAGTTCTTCTATAGTGGGAAAACCCCCCTATGGACTACACTAAGTTTCAACATGTAGGCATATCACAATCATCTAAAAGTCTCCTACTTTTATAACTACCCCAAACATACCCCAGACTCATGCATGAAAGACAAAGTGAGAAGGATCAGGTAACTCTACATTTTACTCCACGTTTGGTGTTGATCCTCTCGCGCTTGATAGCTCCACTGACTGCAAGCCCCCTCCCAAGAATGAACTGTATTCATAAACATATAAATAAGAAACTACAAACATGCATCTCATATATAAATCATGGGTTAGATGTTAGAATAAAACATAAACAAAATGCAAACATTTGACACATCATATTTCGGGATAGGAAAAGTACTTCTTTTATTGATATCACAATGTTTACTTACAACAAGGTCGACGACTACTCCACGAGCCTGGTCTGGGATCCTCTTCACCAAGATCCAAGTGCACCTCCATGTATCTTTCTTCTCTCAACCTTATTCTTGGGAAAAGGAATGGGATTATGATGGAGGGAAAAGGGAAAAATGTGAATTCTGATGAAATTCTTTCAACAAGGATGCAAATGCTTGGGGAAAAGAGGGGATGTGAAATGGGTAGAGTTTCACTGTTCTTATGCTTGTCTTAGGAATGAGACCCTAACACCTCCTTTTATATGGGAAAAGGATGGTTATTCGGTTGGGTGATGGGCTATAGGGGGTGGATTAGTTGGGAAACTACCCAATAGCCCGTAATCTCAACGAATTCCTTGAAACTTTTTAATTTTTGCAACTTTTGCAAGTATACACGGGCTGTAATGGTGAAACTAATGTATGCACACAGTATGTAGTGGTGCAACAGGCATGTGTACATGGGCAGTAATGGTCCAGGGCACGTACATCTTCAAAAAATGATTTTTTAAGAAGAGCTACTCAGTGATGGCTTGGAAAAAATAACAAGTAAGAGGGCCAAATGCCATGTATGCATGTATAGAGAAATTTAGGGTTATAACAAGAGCCCATAGGGATAAAGTACGAAGGCTATCAGACACTTAATGATGACCTACTGACTTACAGGAGAAGATTGTATATTCCGAATTGTGACAACTTGAAGAGGTTCATAATGGATGAACTACACAAAATATCATATACTAGTCATCCTGGTTATCAAAAAATGATCACAACCACTAGGAAACTAATTTATTGATTTGAATTGAAAAAGGACATAGGTGATTACTTAGCTAAGTGTTATAATGTCAACAAGTCAAGGTAGAGCACTGACACCCAGTAGGGCTTTTGCAGCCCCTATCAATTCCCGAATTGAAATAGGAAACCATCTCCATGGATTTCATCACATGATTGCCAAGATGAACCAAACATAATGACATAATCATGGTAGTTGTGGACAAACTGAGCAATGTTTCTCACTTCATACCCGCCAAGTTAAATTGCAAGGCAATAAATATTGCTAGCATTTTCATGAAAGAGATATCTATACTGCATGGCATGCCTAAGGAAATTATATCCAACAGAGATAAAAAAATTACTTCAAACTTTGGGAAGTCTCCGTTTGCTGGTTTTGAAACAAAATTGCTCTTTAGTACAACCTATCACCCTCAAACTGATGGGTAGAAAGAGAGGGTAAACCAAGTGTTAGAAGACATGTTGAGGATGCATGTAATGCATCAACCCAAGAAGTAGGAGGAATACCTACCACTGGTAGAATTTTCCTACAACAATGGCTATCAAGAGTCATTAACAATGATCCCTTTTGAAGCCCTCTATGGAAGACAATGGAATATTCCAATCAGCTGGAACAACCTAGTAGACAAAGTTACAATCGGGCCAGAAATGCTAAAGGAAATGGAACACCAAGTAATTTAGATAAGACAAAATATGAATATATCTTAGGATAGACAAAATACCTATCCATACATGAAAAGGATTCCTAGAGAGTTCAAAGTAGGGGATCATGTGTATCTTCGAATCAGAACCAGGAAAATATCTTTGAGGATGGGAGCTTGTGCCAAGATGGCACCTCGGTATTGTGGACCCTTTGAAGTTTTAGATAGAGTGGGTCCAGTAGCCTATTGGATAGCACTTCCTCCCACAGTGAAGGAGCATAATGTTTAACATGTTTCTTTATTAAAGAAGTATGTACATGATTCTAATCACATTATTGCCTCGTCTGTGATTCAGGTGGAACCCGAGGGATAATTTCTGCTAGAACATCAATGCATAATAGACAGGAAGGAAACCCCACTTAGGAACAAAACCATTGCATAGGTCAAGGTGCAGTGGAAACACTTTGGCCCAAATGAGGCTACATGGGAAATGGAGGATGCCATGAAAGAGGCATATCCATTTTAGTTTACTTCTATACATACAGAGCACATCGATAGATAGAACATTGAGGACAATGTTCCTTTAAAGGGGAGGGGATTGTAATACCCTTGTTTTCCCCAGTTTGTAAATATAACTATAACTAGCCAAGAGACTATGGCAGACTAAATATGAGTGAATTTTTTATTTGATGAACCTTTGTATAAAAGGGTCAATTTACGAACTTTTTGTTATTAATAGAAATTGGATATGTGTTGCACAACTGCTGAAAGGGGGGAGTTTGCCAAGATAGACCATGTATGTTATGAGAGAGATGATGAGGAAAAACCAATAATGGTTGAGATGACCCTCACTAAACTAGTACCTATTGCGTATAATTTCTCCACAGTCCTCTAATCCAAAAATGAATTACCAGTCAGGATGGTAGTTGGAAGGCCCTCCTTAAGAGTTAATGAGGAGATGGGGTAGGGTACCCATATTTAAGGCTTCCAGGCATGACCATGAGTTGGGGATTCAGACCCACACAACCTTGCTAAGGAAGGAAATAAATGAAGTAATTCGGAGGACAGAGGCAGATCTGCAAGGAAGCATAGTAGAGAAAACAATCTCCAGAAGGGAAGAGAGCATGTTTTCGACTATGGAGTTGAGAGAAAAGATGAGAAAAAATATCGTTGTGGGATGTAAGAAGGCATGGGAAGGGTCTCGCTACAAGTTGATATACGAGGATGACGAGTTACTGAGGAAGTGCTCACACAAACCTCCTTGCTTGGTGTAGCGAAGATCGATTTCAAAGATCTTGTGGGAGGAGGAGAGTAACCTTCGTCCCTGACTGTCATGGATCAAGGAGAAAGAACATCTCTTAGAGCATCATGTTCTAGCTCAGGGGTGGCCAACGGTAAATCCGTCATGAGTGGTTGTGCCTATGGTTGGGTGGAAAAAAGCACCCCTTTCAGTAGTCTCTTCACATTTTCTAGTTCTGATAAGTATTTTCATACTCAATGTAATACATTGGATGTGATGATTGAATGTCTATGTTTATGGTTAAGTTTTACGGTGTTTGAACAATTATTAAAAATGCTCATTTGATTCTATAAACTGCTATATTTACATTGTCTTCAATTTACCTCAGTTTAGCTGCTATAGAGTTATGGGATTTAAATTAGCAGAAGATTCGGGATAGGATTAACTGAAACATTAAAGTCCTACTGACCTTTTGAGTTACCTTAGCGAAAATGTCAAGTTCAACTCTGTGGGAGAAAGGAATTTCCTTCAGACCTTCCATCCATGTGATCAAAGGCTCATACCCATGGAATTAATCAAGACTCAACTAATATCTGAGTGTATCCTAGAACCTAAACATGACACCATATGACCCAAGGTTGGTAACCCCTTGCTAAGTCTGAAAGGAGTGAAGCTACTTTGGCTTTGCAACTTATGACTCCACAACGCTTGAAAACAACAAAAGGTCGGAGTTGCGAATTGATGAGGTCCATGGATTTGGGAATCCAATGGAGACCTCTCTCAGCCATTAAATAAGACTTAGGAAGGGGTAGAATTAAGTACTTTGGAAAAAATCCACTTCGGGAGAATAGGGGTGGTCTAACACTGAAACTCCCAAATGCTGGAGTCACGAAGTTAATCTAGACCATTGATAATAGAGGGATGCGTGTTCACAGATCAACGACTATACAAAATTTCAGGTATTCGACGATATCAATCTGAAGACATAGGAACGTTCAACATCGAACACCGAATGTCGACATTCAACATAGAACACCGAATGTCAAATGATGAAGTCCAGCGTAGAACACCGAATGCTTAACACTAAATTTACAAAGTGCCATAGACCGTCTATCCTCGGATCCTTCGGGATCCCTCTCAACCGTTGATCTAAGGACTCTATTGAGAACCCCTCCTAACTTCCCAAATAACCAGGAATGCATCGTGGGGCGACATGTGGCCCCCACTTGTCCCCTGTCAAATGTCATCCATTGGACTAGATCCGTTGGATGAGAGGCTATGTGGAAAAAGATCCTATAATCTGGAGACTTGGTACTCTGGAAGAACTTGGCCAAGAGTCTTCAAAGTGTGAAGACTCCTGAAGTCCCGAACGATGAAGTGAATCTCAACTGTTGACAGGATGAGGACACGTGGCGCTAGATTCGAGAGTTCGAAGACTTTAATCTTCGGGGGATTCACAATGGGAGGAGTTGGTAAGCTCCAAAGCCCGGAGTTGCGAAGTAATGAGAGTTGTGGATCTATGGATCTATGTGGACAGATCTCAACCGTGATATTTTCAAGAAGTTATAAGGATGTATGTCTGGGGATGATGTGGATCACTAACATCATCCATGGTAACGTGGAATCACAACTAATGTGCCATGTGTCATTGGGATATGGATGATTCATAGAACCCTCATGCCTATTACAGCATGACACATGTCATCCCCTAATGAGGACATGTCTCACCCTTGACCCTTGCTTTGTGTTAGCCTCAGGTTTGTTCCCGCCTAGCCAACGTGGTTGGTGATGTAACTGGGACTTTGAAAGATTTGGGGTGTAGTATAGTAGAGGGATGTTCAATTTTGATCACCGATTTTCAAGCACTGAAACGTTCAACCTCGATCGCCGATTTCTGAAGGCCAAGACATTCAACATCAATTGTTGATTGTCGAACGCCGAAAACATAGAATGTTGATCGTCGATCTTCGATTGTCGAATGTCGAATGGTGAAAAAGGGACGTTCAATGTAAAATTCTGAACTCCTATCATTGAATGGCCAAGGCCACGTGGAGATATTTCAGGACTTTGGGGAGTATGCATGTAGTAATAAAATGGGCCGTTCAACGCCAAACGTCGAAGACCCCAACTAATAAAACTCAGATATATTTGGGAGGTCATATTCTACAAACCAGAGATCAGATTTGATCCGGTAACAGTAATTGGAAAGATACAGACGAGTAGAAGAGGATGAAGATGTCAGAGAGGTGATTTGAGATGATTTGAACGAGCAATGTTTTTTTATGCCCCATACCTAGAAAGGGTATTTAGGGGTCGAGTGTGTTACAATGCACTTTATGCTTCTGGATTTTCCTTTAATACAACTTCTACTTCTTCTTCTGATGAGTGGTTTATTGATTCTGGATGATCTTATCATATGGCCAAGGATAAAGACATATTTTCTGCTCTAAATGAATGTAACACCAATAAAATATTTTTTGGTGATGATCAATCTCTTATTGTTGTAGGATCTGGAACAATTCAAGTAGAAAATGGTCATTTCAAGGATGTATTATGTGTTCCAAGTATTTCTTGTAACCTTCTATCAGTATATCAAATCACTCATTCAGGTGAATGTAAAATCGTCGAGTTTTCACCTCACCAAGTTGTATTCAAGGATCTAAAATATCCTAAGTATGTTCTTGCAAATGGAATTGTTGATGTTATTACCAGGTTGTACAAGTTTGACAACTTTGGGTAATCATATTTTTCATCAGTTTGTGTTGCTCATAGCGATGACTTGAGAAAAATTTGGCATGAGCGGTTTGGTCATCTAAACTATCGCTCATTGCAACAACTATGTAATCAACAGATGGTGACTGGTCTTCCTCCTATTTCATGCAGAGATAGTGTTTGTGCCAGTTGTTTTCTCGACAAACATCATCGAGACAGTTTTGAAAAACATGCCTCTTGGCATGCCTCGTGCCCTTTGTAGCTTATTCACAGTGATTTGTGTGGTCCACTTTCTTCTCCTTCTTTTTCTGGGTGCAAGTATTTCTTAACTTTCATTGATTAATTTTCTAGACGTACTTGGGTTTACTTATTAAAACTGAAGAGTGAAGTTTTTGACAAGTTTTTGGCCTACAAGGCCCTTGTAGAAAATCAATTTGGACATCAAATTCAAAGGTTAAGAACATATAATGGAGGCGAATATGTGAATAATAATTTTACAAGTTACTGCACTACACATGGCATCCAAATGCAACACACTGTTCCATATACACCACAACAAAATGGTGTTGCTGAGAGAAAGAACTGCACATTAAAACAAATGGATAATTATATGATCCAATCTAAGAGATTAAGTCTAAAGTGTTGGGCGTAATCCATCAACTATGCAAATTACATAGTAAATCACACTCCCAAAAATTCTCTTAAAGATATAACACCAGAAGAAGCTTGGAATAAAATTAAACTAGATATAAGTCACTTTCGTGTATTTGGAAATATAGCATGGGCTCACATTCCTGATGAGAAAAGGAAAGCATTGTAGCATAAAAGTGAGAAGTGTGTATATTTTTGTTAGTCTGAACATGTCAAAGGTTATAGACTTTTTCAACCACATTGTAATGAAATTATTATTAGAAGAGATGTTAAATTTTATGAAAATCTATTGGCTTGCGAGCTTAATTCAGTGTTTGTGCCTTCTTTGTCCTGCAAGCCTAATTTGATGTTTGTGCCTTCTTCATCCTGCAATCCATCTTCGGTGTTTGTGCCTTATTCTATTCCTATTATGGTTTCTTCTTCAGATGATGACAGTGAGGATGAAAATACACCTCCACCTACTCACCTTCCTCTAGATGAGTCCTTTGAACCTGAACCAGCACCAACTCCAGCTCCACCACTTCTTAGATGGGTCCATTCAAAAAGATAAGTAGTTGGTGATATTGTCAGTGATCCTTCAGATCAACATCAGACATGTTCACAGTTCCAATGGGCCTCTTCTCTTTTGGCTCAAATTTCAGAGACTCATGATCCAGAGACATTTGTAGAAGCTTCAGGTCATCTAGATTGGGATACAACAATGAATGAAGAGTATCATTCTTTAATGGAAAAGGATACTTGGGATATTATACCTCTTCCAAAAGGAAGAAAACTTGTCAGATGTAAATGGGTCTACAAAACTAAGTATGCATCAGATGGAAGTGTTGAAAGATACAAGGCTCAATTAGTTGCCAAAGGATTTTCCCAAGTTAAAGGAATTGAATATAATGAAACCTTTGCCTTTGTAGCCAAAATGAGTTCTATCCACCTTGTTCTTTCCCTTGCTGCCTCACATAAATGGGAGGTCCATCAGATGGATGTTAAATCCTCCTTCTTGCATGGAGATTTGCAAGAATAAATATGCATGGAACAACCTCTTGGCTATGTCCAAAATGACTCCAGCCTTGTTTGTCTCCTTAAGAAATATATTTATGGTCTTAAGAAATATCCTCGAGCTTGGTATGCCAAAATAAACAACTTTCTTATTGCCACTATTATTCTCTAGATTCCATTTTGATCCTAATGTCTATACTAAGAAAGTAGGAATCCATCTCATAATCCTTTTCCTTTATTTTGATGACCTTATGCTTACTAGTAGTGACTCAAAACTTTTAAACCACGTGAAAACTAGCCTTAAGAAGAAATTTGAAATGTCAGAATTGGGATTTTTGCACTATTTCCTTGGCCTCCAAGTTTTGAAAACCAATGAAGGAATTTTTCTTTCCTAATACACGTATTCTTGTGACCTTATTCATCACTTTCACATGGAAAATTGTAAACCAACCCCTTCTCCCTTCTAGTCTGGAGTCAAGCTTGCTGCCACATGTAAGTCTCCCAAGTTGTTGCCACCTTGTACTGTTAGTTAGTTGGTAGCCTCTTATACTTGACTCATACTCATCCCGATCTTTCCTTTCCTATTGGTCTTGTTTCCTGGTATATGCAAACACCCCATGAAATCCATTGGAAAGAAGATAAAAGGATACTTCTCTATGTCTATGGTACAGTTCAGTTCGAGATACATTAAAGTTCAAGGGGGGATCCTTTATTGGTTGGTTTCACTGATTCAGATTGGGCAGGTGACCCTGATGATTGAAAGTCTACTTTAGGTTATGTTTCCAGCCTTGTTTCAGGACTTGTCACTTGGGCCTACAAGAAACAACATGCTATTGCACTTTCTTCAACATAAGAAAAGTACCGAGCAACGGTAATCACAAGTCAGGAAGCCTTATGGCTTCGATAGATTCTTTCATATTTTGGATTCCAATAACAACATAAGAGAAACCTTTGGTATGACAATGAGAGTGCCATTAAGCTCGCCAAAGACCCGGTTTAACATCAATGCAACAAACAGATCGAGCTACACATGCACTTCATCAGAAAGCTCATTCATGATCAAATAATTGAAGTGCTCTTTTTCCCTACAAAAGATCAAATTGCAGACATTTTCACAAAGTCTCTTACAGAAGCGAATTTTTCCAAACTTCGCTCTATGTTAGGATTTCAAGAAGTTGTCATCAAGGGGGGATAGGCTCTAATTCCTCCTTCCTTCTCCTATTGTGTCATTATTGTAAATACTTCAATCCTATCCCAAGTTGTTCTTAAGGGGGGATGTTAGGATATTTAGACACTTAGGAGTTAGTTAAGATATGCTTGGTCTAATGCCATTAGGTAAAAGTGTGTTTCTTTAGTATGCATTAGTATGAATTTGTAGTTGGGAAATCTGACAGTCATGATATGTTCCAGACATAGAGTGATTTGAAGGTTCATATTCTCCTCGATCTTAATGACCATTGATCTATTGCTTAGCACTAGATTGGTCCATGATCTCTATTTAAAGAGCATGGAGGGTCATTTTTCGATGATCGATTGCGAGAAATTGTCTTGTAAAATTTCTCTGTAATATTTTTCTTTTGAATTAATAAACTGCTCCAAGTGGCCATGTTGGTTGGGGCCATGGATGTTTCCCTGTAGGGGTTTTACCACGTCAAAACATTGGTGTGTTGATCTTTGATCTGTTTGTGTGAGTGGTTATTGAAGGTGTTCTTCCTCTATTGGAATACATGTGTTGTTGACCAATTGGGTGGTGACAACATGCACCTTTTAGTTACAATTGTTTTGGCTGGAGGTTTCTCAAACATTTGTTTTTCCCTATGCCTGAAAATGCTTCAAATTTTTTCTATTTAAATATAGAATCTTGTGAGGTGCTTCATGAGACTTGTATTTAATTTCTCCATTGTTGATTGAGCAAAAGAGGATTTCATTTCCCCCCTCTATTCGTTGTTTGATGTATGCTATGTTTTCATTCCTTTCTTTGTTTGTAACTCTGTTATGCAGGTGCAAACTCAACAAGTAGTATCAGAGCATATGGTTGTTGGTCATTCAAGTGCAGAGAAGGAGATTCCACTGCAAGGGAGCCGATGATTTTGCACTATGTTCATGAGGAGGAAAAACAAATGAGTTTCAACATGCTTGGATGCATGAGGAGGAAGGTTGATCGGTGAGGGGAGAAAACTGAATCTTGGAGGATACCATGGAGGTGGAAGGTATACTAGTTCATGAGACATGAAAAGGAGGTTGTGGTCTCTAGTTTTTGGGTGAGAAGAGTTGCATGAGGATGAGGTCATGGTCATTGGTTGCTAGTTTAGTCAGATTGTTGATTGTAAGGACCAAGGAGCAACATTGGTAGAGGGAAATCAAATCTATCCACAACCATTTTAAACCAAAGAGGAGAGAACCTACATAGTGGCTGCACTAGGATGATAAACGTACACAAAAGTGTGGTATTGAGAATGTGAGAGGCATTGACCTAGTTAACATTTAGGATCATCGACTAGGTGAATGTTTAGCTTGCGTGAGACATTGGAGATAAACATTTCAACAAGCAACTTGTTGGACTGGTGAAATTTCCATGGTTGCAATAGGGCCATCATGGTGGGTGGCAAAAATAGTGGTGCCGCTCATGGCATGGATGGCAATTTTTAATTTTTTTTTTTGAGCTATGAAAAGGAAATTCTAGACCACACAGTGTGGGGTTAACTACAACACAACAACATAGAGAGTTGGACAAGATTAGGCACCTACATGTCGTTGGAAGGTAGACAAGTGACAAAATTAAAACATTTCTCTTGAGTGACCACAGTAGTCAGACATGAAATGTATGAAATATGTAAAACTGGTCTGGAAGAAGATTCAAATTGGTGGAACCCAATGTTAGTGTAGTTTTTTGTGAGAACTTGGCAATGGCACAATAGAAAAAACAAAGTTCATTTGCATATGAGGATGACAGTTTTGTTCCTCAATGGACAAATGTTAGTTATTTTGGCTTTGTTATCGATTGTTACGAGGCTTGGGGAAAATGGTTTTGAGGCTGACCTCGGGGGAAATGAGGAGTGCTCAAGCAAAGGTGAAAACACATGGGAAGCAGGGGCAGTGAGGCTTGGTCAAAGAAATGGCCATGAACTTGATGAAAATTAATAAATAAGATAGAGGGTGTTTTGTGTGCAATTTCATCCTCAGATCCATGTGCATTTTCTTAAGTGAAGTATCAGAGATGTATTCTATATGGACTTGAGGGGTGTGGTAATGTCTCAGGTGACACTTGATGCAGTGGTGATAACAATGGAGATGGTGATGATCTAGAGGTAGATCTTGTGGAGTGCGAGGTGAAGTTTTTGCATAGATGGGAGCTCTAATGTGAGGAAGAGGAATTGGTTTCCCACTATGATGGCAAGGTGAGAAGAAGAGTGATGGGCATTCCCAACATGGGAAACACCAAAAGGTTTCAAATGAAAAGGTCAAGGTGGAGTATTTAAAGTGTCCAAGGGTAGTTTGGTGGAAATGAAGGAAACAAATAATGGGAATCTTTACAAGTTGGAAGGGAATACTGAAGCAGTGGTTGATCTAAGGAAGAAAGTGCACCTACTTGTTTATGGCATCAATGACTGGGTAATATGATCAATAAAAGGCTAGGTATGTAGGTACTTGTAAAGTGTAAGTTACTTCCAGACTTACAATCTTTGAATTTATGCAAGTTTTATATCTCTGTTGGTTATAGTGATGGAGATACTACCCACAAAATCATCACCAATAGAGATACGTATATGGAACAATCAAAATTTGTTCAGTATTACAAAGAGAGATTTGTTTGAAAACTCAGGGAACCATTGTATGGCCTAAGGAAACCGGGCGATGGTATAGGATGTTTGATTCCTTCACGGTGAGCCAAATTTTACTAGAAGTGAGTATGATCATTGTGTTTACCTCAAAAATTTCAATGACATATTCATTATCTTAGTGTTATATGTTGACGATATGCTTGTTGCAAGAAAAGCATGGTTGAGATAAGAATAAGGTTAAAGGCTTAGTTAGCCAGGATGTTTCAGATGAAGGATCTAGGAGTAGTAAAACAAATCTTAGGCATAGAGGTACACAAAGATAAGAAAAATGGTAAGACGTGGTTGTCACAAAAGAAGTCTATGGAGAAGATACTAATGAGGTTTAGTATTAACTTTGTGAAATCGGTAAATATCCTTTATCTTTCCAATGCAATATTTCTTCAAGTTTATTTCTTGGTAGTAAGGAAGAAAAGGATTATATGTCTCGTGTACCATATGCTAATACAGTAGGAAGGTTGCTACTAGTGATGGAATTTTCAAATATTTCACATGTAGTTGGTGTTGTTAGTGGACACATGGAAAAACCAGGTAAAGAGCATGAAAATGGTTGATTCAATATCTTAGAAGCACAAGTATCACATATAGTGGATGCAATGATTTAGTCCATGGTTATGTTGATTCAGGAGATTTGGACAAGAGGGTATCTACCTCAGGCTATGTCTCACGTGAATGGAAGGATTTATTGGGTAATTTTGGACAAGTACAATATACAATGTTCTATTGTAGTCAAAATGTTATGCATTTGGCTAACTATCTAGCGTATCAAAATGGGACAAGGAATCATTTTGTAAGACATGTTACTGATGGATATGGAGTGGTCCATACTGGAGCAAACTATGTAGACATGTTCATGTAACTAGTACTATTAGAGAAGTTGTAGTGGATTTTGGATTCTCTTGGCTTGCAGGAAAGGTGATGATTCATTTATTGGGAGAGATATCATGAAAATTATTGTCAAGGTGGATATTGTTGGGTGGTGACAACACACACACACTTCTTAGTTACATTTTCTTTGGCTGGAGGTTTCTCAAGTGTTTGGATTTACATATTCCTGGAAATACTTGATATTTTCATTATTTAAATGTATAATCTCATGAGGTGCTTCATGAGACTTGTATTTCATTTCTTCATTGTTGACTGAGCAATAAAGGATATCATTTGCCCCCTTCATTATTTTTTATGTGATGTGTTTATTTCCTTTCTCTATTTATAACTCTATTATGCAATCATGACCCCAACAGTCCTAGACTACTACAACAAGACAATCACTTGTCTTGATGAGGAAAGGTAGCAAGGGAAGGTTCAAGGTATCCCAAGGATTGTGGCTATTAGAGAGATTTCGACCATGCAATTGAAGAATATTTCCAGGAAGGGATGTTATATTTTTGCAACCCATATGGAAGAAGAAACCAAAGATAAAATGCCAAGTTTTGAAGACCATCCGGTCTTGAAATATTTTGAGGATATATTTAGGAAAATTCTAGGGTTTCCACCAAAGAGAGACATTGATTTCTGCATTTATTTGGTGCCAGGGGTTGCCCCAATGTTAAAGATTCCTTATAGGATGGGCACAATAGAGTTGAAGGAAATTCAGATGCAACTTGAATAACTTTTAAAGAAGGGGTATATACACCCAAGTGTGTCACCTTGGGGTACCCCTATGCTCTTTGTGAAAAAAAAGGATGAAACCTTAAGGGTTTTGCATTGATTTCAGACAACTGAATAAGGTCATGATAAATAACAAATATCCTTTTCCAAGGATTGATGATCTATTTGATTAGTTGAAAGGTGCAATAATATTTTCCAAGATTGACTTGAGGTCAGGCTATCATCAAGTGAGGATAACATAATAAGATATCAACAAGAAAACATTCATGAAAAGATACAAACATTATCAGTTTGTGGTGGTTCCATTTGGGCTATCAAATGAAATAATTGTTTTCATGTGTCTAATTAATGGGGTGTTCAGGGAATACCTGGACAAATTCATAATTATTTTCTTTGATGATATACTCATATATTCAAAGATAGATGAGGAACATGAGAAACACTTAAGGATGGTGCTGCAAGTTTTGAGAGAGCGTCAATTGTATGTCAAGTTAAGTAAGTGCATATTCTATCAAAGGAAGATTAATTACTTGGGTCATATTATTTTAGAAGATGGGATATCATTTGATCCTGAGAAGATAGAGGCCATTAGAGGATGGTCAATGCCAATAAATGTTACAAAAGTTAGTCATTTATGGAAATTTTAGGTTATTACCGAAGATTCATAAAACGTTTTTTAAAGACTGCAAGCCCAATTACTTCCTTGCAAACGAAGGGAGTGAAATTTGAAGGGAATTCCAAATGTGAAGAGAGATTTTAACAACTGAAGGATATTTTGAAAAGTGTGTCAATATTAAAGATTGCAAACTTAGATGCATATTTTTTTTTGTGTACCGATGCATGCAAGGAGGGGCTTGGTGGATTCCTCACACATAATGAACATGTGGTATGTTATGAGTAAAGAAAATTGAAAGAACATGAGAGGAATTATGCCACACATGATTTAGAACTGGAAAAAATTATTCATGCATTAAAATTGTGGAGACATTATCTCATAGGTAAAAAATTTGAGCTAAGGATAGACCATTTTGGTCTGAAACATTTGTTGGGACAACCAACACTAAATGCCAATAAAACTAGATGGTTGAAATTCCTTAGTGAATATGATTTTGATATAAAACATATTAATGGAAATGAATTTAAAGTGTTTGATACACTCAGTAAGAGAGTGCATGAGATGCATGCTACAACCATAATCATATACATGTCTGTTTTAAAAGGAAGAATTTTAGAGGCTGCAAATTCTGATCAACAATATTTGCAAATAAAAAAAACATTACAACAAGGTAATTTTCAACAAAAATTTAAAGATTTTGACCTGAAAGAAGACGAAGTCCTTGTGTATAGAGAAAAAATATATGTGCCAAACTCTAGAGAGCTGAAAATATAGTGTTGGGAGAAATGAAAAATGTTCCATATGTTGGGAACCTAGGATATCATAAATCAATTCCAGTTGCAAGAAGTCAATATTTTGGCCAGGAATGAAGAAATAAGTGACTAATTACATAGCCAAATGTCTAGAATTTCAAAAGGTAAAAGATGAGAATAAACATCCAGCTAGACTACTACATCCATTGCCCATTCCTAAGTGGAAATGATAAGTTATTATAGTGGATTTTATTACTAAGCTACCCAGAACAATGAAGAAACATGATTCTATCATGATATTGGTGGATAAATTAACTAAGGTTGCACATTTTATTCTAGTGAATACAACTCACAAGGCAAGCAACACTGCAAAAATTTACATGAAGGAAATTTCTAGGCTACATCCAGTGGCCAAAAAAATAGTTTCAGATAGAGATCCCAAGTTCACATCAAATTTCTAGAAGGGGTTGTTTAAAAGGTTTGGGAAAAATTTAAATTTTAGTACAACATATCACCCATAGTCAGACGGGAAAATATAGAGGACTAACATGATAATTGAGGACATGTTGCCAATGTATGTAATGGACCAACCATCCTAGTGGGAAGACTATATACATTTAGTCATTTTTTCTTACAATAATGGATACCAAGATTCATTGAAGATGAGCCCATTTGAGGCCTTGTATGGTAGAAAGAAAAACAAACCAGTGAGATGTGATAACCCAATAGATAAAGTATTTATTGGGCCAGATTTGCTAAAGGAAATGGAAGAGTAGATGATAAAGATAAAAAAGAATTCAAAAGTTTCCTAGGACAAGAAAAATATTTATGTAGACACGAACAAGACTTACAAATATTTTAAAGTGGGTGAACATGTGTTTATAAAATTAAAAGTGAAAATAATTTTGCTAATATTGGGAAGCTACCCAAATTTGGTAGTGAGATATTGTGGGCCTTCTAAAGTCTCGGAGAAGATAGGACTAGTTGCATGCATTCTAGAATTACCTCCATATATGAGAGTTCATAATGTTTTTCATGTGTCATTATTGAATAAATATGTTCTTGACTGTAACTACGTAATTGATTGGACTGTGATCCAGGTGGAGCATGAAGGAGGCTTCTGGGTGGAACCAATGCACATCCTGGACCAGAAGGTCAAAGTGACAAAGAAAAAAACTATCAACTTGATAAAGGTCCTATTATCTCACAGATTGTAGGTTGGGAAAATACCAACCCAAAACAAAAAAGTGGTACAACTCTGGGAGTAACTACCCATTGTCACCTTAGATAGATACTCCCCTCGATTTAGTGAAGGATAAATCCCACACAAGGGGGTGTTGAGCACTCAACACACCCTAAAAAGCCTATGTCAAATTTTACTTTTTGGGTACCACTCGATCTTTTGCACTGTCTAATTCGACTTCAGTATGAAAAATGTTACCTTTTCTTATCAGTTTGTTTTCTCATTTTAGTCTCTCAAATTTTTCTTGAGCATGCGAAAACCCATAACTTAAAAGACTAACATTTAATTGAAGAATCGACAGTCAAAAATTTTCCTTGACGCGCTTAAGAAATTTGGCATCGAAAAGGATTAAGCATTAAAGGAAATCACTCGAGAGAACCAAGGTAGTCAAGCGCCGATCTTCATCGGTGTCAGTAGATGGGAGTTTTATTTCGCGACGAGCTTCACCAAGGATATTTCCAGTGACTGATCCCTTTGGCATCGACAAAAGGATGAAGGAGTAAGAACTTACGAAGGAATAAAATAAGCCCCGATAGTCGATCCCCAAAACTCTCGGCATCGACAAGTTTTTGAGAAGGTAGGTCCGTAAAAGGGGCTTGACAAATTTATTCCCCCCCTCCGACCTTCGTCCCCGATAATTTTTGGCATCGATAGTCCTAGGTTTATTTTGACACATACATCTTGTTGAAAATACTGACTCCGATTGGGATACACGATCAAACCATCTGTCCCCACCTATCATGTTTCATTGCCAAAGATGTTAAACATATGATTGAGTTTTCCCTTGAGTCGTTGGCACTTCCTGAGTCCCGAGTCACACCCCGAGTCAGTTTTTCCACGTCAGCTCCATATGATGAAATCAATCGACATCAGAAGCTCTAAATAGGAGGTTTCCAATGAAACATTCACCATGCATCACCATTCCCCGACCTACCCACTCGGAAAGAGACACGATGGGACATTTTAACGCTAGATACAACTCATTTAAAAGTCTAATTAATTCCAAAATATTACATTAGTTGATAATTCATGCGCGAATCAAAAGGACTGTTTGAACCTGTCGATACAACACATCACCCTCCGTGCCTCTACTGTCAACTCACTATGAATTAAATTGTATACATTCGGTGGTAGATTTGTTTGAATTTCACTCATCACCCAGATTAATTGGTTGATATGACTGGTAAGATCTTCCCATCAATTTCTTTTGAGCCATTGTAAACAGTATTATTCTGTGCACAAAGAAGTTCAGGTCAGACAAAGGAGCAAGGCGAACAATCTAGAAGAACTCTCCAAGATCCTGTGAGTATTAAACCACATAGTTTAGCAAGAGTTACATGTATGTGCTAGTCTGGATTTTGCTTTGTTTTTACCTCACGTATACATTATGATCCAATATTTCTCTGTATGCTGTCCCTAAAGGATTGTTTCATTTGCAGTAACAATGCCTCTGAGAAAACAAACCACCAGGAAATATCTAAGAGTTCCGAAGTTAAAGGAACCATAGGTGGGAGAAAGTTCTTCCCCAACAGTCGTAAAACAATTGGAATTCATTCTAAAGCCAGTGCCTGTCATCAAGACATCCACCAAGAAGGTTTTCATTCAGCCCCTAACCTTCAGAGACACGAAGGAAAGCATAGGGACCAAGACAATACTCCTGCTCTGGGGAGAACTTTTCCAAAAGATCAAGTGGGAATAATTCCCTGAATATACCCTGCACACCAATCCCTATACAAGAAAACTTGACGATGAATTCCTCCCGAACGTTCGAAGGGCATATCTGCACATGGTAGCGAGAAGAACTCCAGTATTCCCCTGCATAGAACTACTGAAGTGGCTTATCAATCATACTGACACACAAAGATGTTTGATTAATGACGACAATGGCGAGTGTGTCAGGTTTTTCCTTCCAGTGGAGGTTCATAATTACTACAAGCTCAGAGAGTCAAAGGAGTGGCTGAAAAATAATTTTGTTATAAGATTCTATGAGAAACATGACACCTGCAAGGTGATGGCTTCGTGGTGGAGAGAGGAAAAAAAGTTCACCAATCGTACCTCTGGTTGGTACTCGACGACTAACTTAAGGGAGCCATATATCTATTTAATGGTCCTCCTCTTCCGGTTTCTTAGGGAGAAAGATTGCTCCAGGTTTTCAGAGGCTTGGATGCATCTAGCTTATACTCCATTTCTAGAATAGGTTTTAACTAGGGTGCCATCATCTCCAAAAAATTGAGCGCTTGCATACGATAGGCTTAGACGTCGAAAGAGGGAGAAACCCCATCCTTCTACATGGCTTATTATTTATTATACGTCATCTGTGCCAGAAATTCCTTTGCCAGAATGAACCTGAGATGGCATGCCTCAAAAATCCCGGTCCTTGTATATTTTGGGATCTTGTGGGAGAACAAGTACAAGAAATCCTACTCTCTCATCTATCATCAATTTATCACACATATTCATTTTTTGTTGTTCAAGAAAGAGTGACCAAGGTTGTCGGATGCAGCCAAAAATATTATATCAAAATTTGGCCACTGGTACCTAGATGAGCGCAATACCTACATCAGGGTTTCCGGAGCCACCGGAGAACACACCTATTACCTGTGTATGTCCCCGATCGACTAGTAGTAGGGGAAATTTGTTATTAGACCACCCCGCAAGGTTACAATGCTACTCTGGTAAAATATAAGAAGTAAGCATTCATACCTTATGGATTTCATATAGGTTTCTACATGGCAAAGGAAATTGTACAATCCAACACGAAGGGTTAAGCTAATTGGAGTTTCGATTCCAGACTGGTCATTTTTGCAAGCACGACCCAAAGGGTCTAGTCCTGAAGCACGCATCACAAGTATTGTCCTACTGGCCATATGCACATGACATGTTTGAAGATGAGATCTTCACCGAAAATGCTCAAAAATGGGATGAGGTGATGGAGAGGATGGCTAAACCTAAGGAAACTAGGTTTAAGGCCATGAGTTGGGATGAAAAAGTGACAAACATAGGCCGTGCCTTCGGAGCACAACGAGGAAGTTCAAGAACCCGATATTGAACAAATATACACCACCAAAAGTCTGGGAAACACACTCACATGGGGTGATCAACATATTCCCGAACCTATGGATGAGGTAGCCTATATATATGTGATCGCATATGATCGAAAGAGGAAGGCTATTGTCCAAAGTACCACCAAGAAAAGGAGGATTACATTGAATCACTCCATCCTTATTACTACAGAGGAAGATTTGATAAACACAAAAAACGCCAGAACATCCAAACTTATCGGCGTAGGGAGAGCGATCTAGATAGAGAAAAAAAGGATGAAAAGGAGTTGGCCGCCACCCTAAAAGAACTGGAACATTTGCGCCATCTGGATAATTATTGTCAGGACACCACACAAGCTGTAGTATATTTAAGGAGCGAGTTCCAGGAGACCTATAGCAAGTTCACAAACAAGTGACACTTATTTACCGCAAGAATAGCTGAACTCCAGGAGGATACTCTCATGGCTCTCACAACGTGCAAGGATATGGAGCGATGGTATGAGAAGGCGCAACAAGCCATGGAAAGAATCGACTACATTGGTGAAGTCCAACAGGGCTGAGATAAAGAAGAACACGACATCCAGGTGTTGAGAGAAAACAATCTTAAACACATAAAAATGTCAGCCGAGTATTGGGCCAAAATGTCTCGGGAACCACACCGAGAAATTCAAGGGAAATGGGCCAAGTGCGAGAGACACTGGGTTAAGATCAACAAGCTGATGAAAGATATCAGATTTCCTGATTTCAGCACACCTGACAAATTTGTTGACTTGTGTGACATATTCGAATCGCACGTCAAGCAAAATTCTTCATGGGCCAAAAGACTAGCAAAGGTGACCGACACAATGCCAGGACAGGTGCAACAATTTATGGAACATTCGATCAGAGCTCGGGCTATGCTTCAATAGTTAAGTGCTAGTCTAATCAAGTATCAGACACATGCGATAGGGATCAGAGAAGTTTATGTAGCCCTGATGGAACAACACAGATTTCCATATGCCCAAACATGTGAGGAGTTGTTCATCAGTTGGTCGGAGTATGAGAAAAGTCACCCTTTCAAGTGATATCTTGAGTTGATTGTTAGAAGAGAACACCACGTGGTGATTTTTATTTATTTATCTACACTTAGCCGTTATTTTCAGTTGAATTGTATGTTATAAATAAGAACATCGACCAATTAGTTAGGGGTCGATGGTTGCTACAAGAAACTCTTTTTTGGTTTGTTAAGAACTATTTTCGATCTAGATTTAATTCAGAAGTCCTTCTGGACCAGAGACAAGTTATATTTTCATCATCTTCATGTGTGATTGGAAGTGGAGAAGAACTATTTCCTATCTCATTTCATGAATGGATGTTGTAATGAGTAAGCACTATTGAATCTATTGTTAAGTTATCTGATGCAATATTTTATAGTTCTTTTCTTTATGATGAAGATGAATCGTTGTGTTATTATGTCATGGATGATTAGAGTAGGTGAATTATTTTTCTTGCCATTATATTATCACATATGTGTTTTCTTTCCTATAATTAATATCTCAGATAGTAATTGGATGCTCACATGGTTAACGTATTAGTACTAGGCCTGTGGTATAAAATTGTTGTATGCATGCTTGAGTAGCAGGTTATCCCAAGCTTAGCCTCTTCCCCAGTAGTTAAAATTAATCCTGTTTGTTTCCAAGTTGGTTTATACCAGCTTACATCTCATATCAGTCCCACCTAAGAGAAAATACAAAAAGAGAAAGTCCAAACCGAAGGAGGAGACTTCACAAGAAAACATAAAGCCCATTGATAAATTGGCCGGATCGCAAGAACTGGAGAACCATTCCACTATTAAACGCTGCAGAGTCTAATTGGGCCTTGGTGGTGAGTTTGGTTCCTACTATTGAATTAAATGGATCTAGGACCCATCAACAGGGGGGAATCCTAATGACCCTAGGGGGATTGATACAAAAAGTGATATAATGGAAGGTGAAACCCATATAGGTCAAAGTAAGAAGTGGAAAATAGCTTGTGTAAGAGTCTTGTTGGTAAGGGTAAGTTTCCAAAGTGGAGTGTACCTACAAAAGAGTATTATATCTGCCCGAGACAAGACAAAATACAGATATATACAAGCCAAAAAATCCAACTACCAAAAATATAACCAGCCTCAAGTAGATTAAGTATAGTGACTTCCAAGAAAAATTTAATGGTTGAAAAGTGAATAAAAGAAAGAATTTAAGTGAGTTTGCTGAAGCCCTAATGACTGTAGCATAAATTTATTACAACATCAAGAAATAATTAGCCAAAGTAGATTCCCTAGGGGCTCAAGCAAGCCAATAACATGTAGAGTTGAATCCACATTAGACAAATGAAATATCTCGATAAAACACGTATACCAATGCAACACTTTTATTTCTCCAATGCAATTTTTAGATTAGTTCTTTTAATATATTGGGTAATGGATTCTTGGTTTTAATATTTGGATCCACCATTCCTCTAGGGGTGTAAGCCCTTTTACTCCCTAGAGCAAGTGAATTAAACAAAGGTAAGTCTATGAGGGTGTAATCCCTTTTACTTCTCCTAGCAACCTTGAAGAAATAACTTATTCAATAAAAATTAAGATGAAATTGGTGGAGAGTGTATGCTCTTATACTTCTCCAAGGGTATTAGACATGAATA
>ML802307.1:241235-270935 GCA_009831015.1 Picea engelmannii
AGGCCGAAATTCAAGGGAGGATAAAGTCTTTTGATAATGCTTTCTAAGGTATGTTATTTACAGGTCATCTCACCATTTTCACAATAACCTTTTTTCTAGAATGATTCAGATTGTGAAATTTGGAGGCCATTGAGGAAACATATCCAAGTAGTTGTGGTACGAATTTTAGCTTGTGGGTCATTGTATTTTTGGAGTTACACTTTGTGTAAAATAGGGTTTGTGGCTAGTCACGAAACTAGTCTAAAACATGTGTTTCGGGTAAAAACATCATAACTTATTCATAACATATACAAATTCAGTAAGAACAAATGTGTTAGTTAGAATACAGTCTGTAGTATTTTGTGTAAAATTTTCAGATCCATACAACAAATATTCCATGTGGGGCACACTCTACAAGTTCTCTCTCTAGAATAAGCCATAATTCAACAAGGTATGTCATTTTTTCTATAACTCCTTTTCTGAGAGGTTCCAAGTAGTGACACCTGGAGGAATTGCATAAAACACATTGAATAACATTATGTACTATTTTCAGATCTTTATTCATTACAGGTACATAGTTAATATTATTTCAAGTTAGGGTTGTTGACTAATCCAAAACTAGTCACGTGAGACTAAAGTAAAGTTTGATGAAAATGATAGTCTCTTGTTGTTAAAGTTAAGGAAGGTTTGCAGGTATGTGATCATATACACCAGGTCTATTATAGAGTTACAAATCATATTTGGATGAGGGATTTTGGTTGAGGTTGAGGTACAGGTTGGTGCATGGTTGATGCACTTGTTTATGGTACAGGTTGATTATAAGTTGAGGTACAGGTTGATGCATGGTTCAGGTTATTGGTGTAGGTTGATTGGTAAAATTTTACAATAGTATATCTCATAGTGATAGTGTGACAGTAGTTCCATGATTCTACTTATATGTCAGGGTAGTTGAATGGGGCAAGGACAGGTATGTGTAGCCACCTTCTAGTTGTATCTGACGAACATAGGGGATTGTAGCCTCCTTCTGGTTATAGCTAGAAAATTGGGGAGTTGGAGCTTCCCTTAGGTTGTAGCCTGATCATAAAATAGGGGGTTGGAGCCTCCTTCTAGTTTCAACTGGAAAACAAAGGAATTTGGTGCTTCTAATGAATGTAATTCTTCAAGACATAAGAAAAATCATTATGTGGTTTTCTCCTGATTTGGGTTTCCACGTAAAAACACTGCTGTACTATGTATGTGTATGATTGTTCATTTGTTCATTGTTTATTTACTTTGCAAATATTGGATGATAATGCTAAATTTATATAACACTTGCATCATATGGTTAAAAAGGATTATATTTCTCTATTATTGATTCACCCCCCCCCCCCTCTCAGTAATCCAACAACTAGTATCAAAGCAGGTTCCTTCAAAAATTAGTTTAACCACTAAAAGGTGGATCATGGAGAGAAACAACATGTATAAAAATGGAATACCATAGTTTGATGGGCAGAAGTATGCATTTTGGAGAATAAGTATGAAAACATATATACAGGCACAAGGATTTGAAATTTGGCAATCAATTGTAGATGGATACACAACACCAGTAGTTCCACCGAAAAATGAAAAAGCAGTGAAACTTGGTTAGAATAATTCCAAAGCCACAAATGAACTTTTGAATGGTCTTGGAGAATTGGTATTCACCAAAGTTGCACATTGTAAATCCTCTAAAGAGATTTGGGAGAAAATTCAAAATATTTATGAAGGAGATTCAAAAGTCAAAGCAGCAAAGCTTCAAACTTATAGAGGTCAGTTCGACCAACTAAATATGAAGGAAGATGAGAATATTTCAGCTTACTTTTTACGAGTCGATGAAATAGTAAATGCAATATTGGGATTGGGAGAAGAAATCAAAAAATCTGTAATTGTTCAAAAGGTACTAAGATCTCTTCCTATGAGATTTGACCCTAATATATCACACTAGAAGAAAGAGAAGATATAAACTCAATAAGCATGGATGAACTACATGGAATCTTTACAGCATATGAAATGAGAACTGAACAAGAAAATCCAGATATAAAAGAAGCATCCTTCAAGTCATCCAAAAGGTCAAAGCAAAAGGGAAAGAAAAAAGAAAAAGAACATAGCAACAGCAGTGACATCTCCAAAGATGATGAAAAAGAGGCCAACTTTTCCAGAAGATTGAACAAGGGAACCAACGGCAAGTATAGAGGTAAGCTTCTTGATTTGTTTTAATTGTGATGGTATTAGTCATTTTGCTAACAAATTTCCTCATAATAAAAAGAGAAATGATGAAGGTTACTCAAATATAAAACAAACATATAAAGGCAAAAGAACCACAAAGAAAGTTTTCAAGAAAAGCTTATGCACCAAAGAAGACATCTCATCATCAAATGAAGATGAAGCCAGTGACAGTGAGACAGAAAGAGTTCTATTCATGGAAATAGAAGAATCTGATAAATAAGACTCTGAAGAAGAATATGAAGAGGCCGAAGAAGAATATAAAGAGACCGAAGAAGAATATGAAGAGGCAGAAGTTGACTACCGAGAAGAATTGTTGTGTGCCACAGAAATTATCAGAATAGAAAAGAAGAAAAACAAGAAACGACAAGCAGAACTAGACAAGAAAGAAGACACTCAGGAACTAGAACAAATGATCACAAATTTGAAGGTTCAAATTGAATAAGCACTCAAAGAACAACTAGAAGGAAGAGACGGGATCATTGGAAATTTGGAAGCAAAAATTGTCACATTAAGAAAGGATCTTCAAAAGAAAAATATGAAGAACAACTCAAAAGTTTTGAATGACATTATCAGCGGTCAAAAACCTCATCATGACAAGTCCGTACTTGGATACCATCAGATAGAAAATGGATCAATATCCAAAAAAATAGAACAAGAAACATATCCAAAAAGCTATGCATAAACAATCAAAGGGGATAGGAAGGTCTACAAAGAAAATTATAGGGACACTCCTCCACCGAGAAGATTCAGATTTCAGAATCAACGACCGACAGAAACAGATAGGCCTCGGGAAGAAGAAGGATTCATAAGAGTACCTCCTTTCAGAAGATATTCAACTCCCAGGTATCAAACTATATTTTTTGGTTTATGTTATGCATGTAATAATTTTGGACATAAAGTTGTGAATTGCAGAGATAACAATGGGAACATAAACAACTTTGAAATTCATACACAAAAGGGTTATCCAAGAAGGCCTAGTGAAACACAAAGAAAAAGTTACAACATGTTTGAATCTTTGAGCAATGAAGTGGAATGCTACAAATGTAAAAACTTTGGACACATGGCCAAAGGTTGCAGAATGAAAATCTCTCGTAGAGAACCACAACAGAATAACAACAGTCACAAACAGGAACCTCAGAAAAGGACATGGATAAGAAAGTAGAATCAGTATAGAAATGAATAATGCACACTCACTCTACAAGCTAAGCAGAAGAAACGTGGTTTGTATGTTAATAGTGGTTGTTCAAAACACATGAAAAGTGATAGAGATAGGTTTATTACATTAATAAAGGAAAGAGATGGATCAGTCTCCTTCGGAAATGATGATTTAGCTAAAATCATTGGAAAAGGCACAGTCAGAATTGGGAACAAGAATACCAAGGAAGAAAATGTTCTACTAGTAGAAGATATGAAACATAATCTTCTAAGTGTGAGTAAAATGTGTGACCAAGGTCATAAAGCTACTTTTGATTCACAAAAGTGTGAGATAAGAAAAGAAGGTTCAGGAAAATTGATTGCAACAACTGTGAGAACTTCAAGTAACATATATGTATTAAGTGAAATTGGAAATGAAAAGTGTTGCCTAGGAAAGGAAGATAAAAGTTGGATATGGCATAGAAGAATGGGTCACATACATTTTTATAACCTTGTCAAAGTCATCAAAAGGGAAGCAATTAGAGAAATTCCCCAGATCACGAAACCAACAAACACTTTATGCAAGCATAGTCAACAAGGAAAGCAAACAAAGACCAAGTTTAAATCAAAAGAATATTCAATGACAAGACCACTAGAAATTCTGCATGTTGATCTAATTGGACCAACTATAACAAAGGGTTAAAAAGGTGAGAAATAATTTATGTTATTAGTTGATGATTATACAAGAATGACTACAGTTTGCTTTCTCGGGAATAAGTCAGAAGATTTTGAAAACTTCAAGGTCTACAAGGAAATGGTTGAAAATGAAATGGATTCAAAAATCAAATGATTGAGATATGATAATGGAGGAAATTTCATTTCAAAGGAATTTATGGAGTACTGCAGCAGGCATGGAATAAAAAGGAAATTATCTATTTATAGGACACCTCAACAGAATGGAGTTGTTGAAATAAAGAACAGACCAGTACAAGAAATGGCTTGAACAATGCTAATGGATTCCAAATTGAAAGATATCTTTTGGACACAGGTAGTGCATACAACATTTCACAATCAAAACGAAGTAATGCTCAGAAACAACACAAACAAAACTCCCTATGAGCTATGGAAAGGAAGACCAGCAAATGTGAATCACTTCATAGTTTTTGGAAGAAAATGCTACATCAAAAGAGAAGATGGCAGAATGGAAAAGTTTGAATCTCGTGTGGAAAAATGAGTACTTGTTGGTTACTCAAGTACAAGGAAAGAATACAAGTGTTACAACCTAATATTGAACAAATTTGTGGAAAGCATCAACGTAACAATTGATTAAACAAGTAGACAAGAATTAAAGAAAGAAGAAAATGCATCGATGGAATAGTTTTACGAAGAAGAAGCAGAAGATGAAAAATAAGTAGAAGAGGAAGATGAAGAGGATCCAACAGAAGAAGAAGAGAGAGTTCAGCAAGTGCCTCCAAATACACCTAGTAGACGAGTACAAAAGTATCATCCTTCAGATCAGATTATCGGAAACAAAGATTGAGGAGTTGAGACTAGAAGAATAATCTGTTCACCAGAAAAAATGCACCTAACACTCTCTTCTATGATTGAACCAACATGTTTTGAAGATGCCAGCATGGATGAATTTTGGAAAAAAGCCATGGATGAAGAATTGGATCAAATAGAGAAAAATGGCACTAGGGAATTGGTTGCAAGACCAAAGGATAAGAATGTGATCATCACAAAGTGGGTGTACAGGAATAAATTGAATGAAGATGGACAATTTACAAGGAACAAAGCTAGATTGGTATGTAAAGTATATGCACAAGTTGAAGGAATCAAAGCAATCCGATTGCTTTTAGCTTATGCATGCTCCAAAAATATTAAAGTGTATCAGATGGACATAAAATCATCTTTTATGAATGGGGAACTTGAAGAAGAAGTCTACATTGAACAACCAAAAGAATTTCAGTTGTCAGAGAATACAGATTATGTGTGTAAATTAAAGAAGGCATTGTATGGTCTAAAACAGGCTCCTAAAGCATGGTACTCTAGAATAGATAAATATCTACAACAGGCAAGGTTTAGAAAAGTAAGTGCAAACAACAACCTCTACATCAAGGTAACTCAATATAGTATTTTATTAATTGAAGTTTATATTGATGATATTATTTTTGGAAGTAATAATGATAGGTTAAGCCAAAAATTTGCAAAGGACATGTAGAATGAATTTAAAATGTCATTACTTGGAGAACTATCCTTCTTTATGGGTCTTCAAATACGTCAAAGAAACCAATGAATTTTTATTTCTCAAACCAAGTATATCAGAGAAATGATAAAGAGGTTTGGAATGGAAGATTGCAAACCAGTTATCACTCCCATGCAAACCAGTTGCAAGTTGAGAAAATATGATGATTCAAAGTTTGCAGATTAGAGGCAATACAGGTCAATGATTGGTAGCCTACTATATGTGACAACATCTAGACCAGATGTAATGCAGGCAGTTGGATAGGTGGCAAGATTTCAAGTAGCACCAAAGGAATCGCATGTATTAGTAGTGAAGAGGATTTTTAGATATCGCAAAGGAACATACGATTTGGACTATGGTATCCAAAAGGAAAGGATCTATCACTTATTGCCTACACAGATGTAGATTGGGTAGGTTGCATCGATGACCGACGAAGCACTAGTGGAGAAGCATTCTACTTGGGTGAGTGTTTAGTATCATGGCTAAGCAAAAAACAATCATTGGTATCTTTATCTAAATCCAAGGCAGAGTATATTACAGCAGCAGCAGCATGTTGTACATAGGTTCTATGGATGAAACAAACTCTGAAAGATATACAGGTTGAGTATGATGAGCCCATTCCAATCTATTGTGATAATACAAGCGTCATCAGTATCTCAAAGAAACCGATGATGCACTCCAAGACGAAGCACATTTCAATCAAGTATCACTTTCTACGGGAACAGGTTGCAGAAAAGAATATTATATTTGAATATGTGGGCACAAAAGAACAAGTGGCAGACATCTTTACAAAACCTCTTCCACGAGAATCCTTTGAGTATCTTCGCCATAGACTCGAAGTTATTTCTACTCCAAAATTATTATGTTTGAATGCTTATCTTATATGTCTTAGATGTACATGAGGAAGCACCATCAAGAGAACAGTTTAGGTTGGGAGATCAGATGAGTTAGTTAGGAGGAGCAGCCCTGAATGGAAAGATACCTTTTCCATTGATGATAAAGGGGGAGAGATTTAGATGCAGAGGACAAAGGCATGGTTCCAAGGGGAGCGTTGGTCATAGAGATGCAGGCATGGTTCCAAGGGGACCATGAGTGATATGATTTCAGTATTGCATCAAATTGTTGCCATCAATTCCAAAGGGGGATATTGTTGATTAATTGGGTTGCTTTTCATTGATGTCAACCCTTGAAGAAAGTATGGTAGTGAATTCTGGTAGCACAAAGGTTTGGATAATGGACCCAAGTTTGTTTGATGTATAATGGTATGATTTTTGATATATTTGCAAGTAAGACTATTCTATATGGATAATACATGTCATGCCATTTCTGGTGGTATGTGGAACTCCACCTAACTCCTCATGGTTAGAGAGTTATGTCCATGTGAAGTTGGAGAACCCTCATGAGTCATCTAGAAGCCCCAAAAGGTCAAAGTAGTTAAAGTGCTTGCAAAGAAGAGATTATTTAAATAATAAAATGAAGTAAAAAAGTCAAAAAGGATTATTTAAATAATAAAGTGAAGTGACAAAGTCAAAGAGGATTATTTAAATAATAAAGTGAAGTGACAAAGTCAAAGAGGATTATTTAAATAATAAAGTAAAGTGACAAAGTCAATAGGATTATTATCTAAATAATAAAGTGAAGTGACAAAGTCAAAGATGATTATTTAAATAATAAAGTGAAGTGACAAAGTCAAAGAGGATTATTTAAATAATAAAGTGAAGTGACAAAGTCAAGGAGGATTATTATTTAAATAATAAAGTGAAGTGACAAAGTCAAGGAGGACTTTGTCACTTAACCCATTTTCTAATTATGGAAAGTGGTTATAAGAAGGTTAGCCCTAAAATGAGGTAAATGGGTTAAGTGGTCAAGTGGCTATTGGATACATGGAAAAGTGGAAAATTGGGCAAATTTGGACATAGGTGACTATGTGGACAAAGTGGCTATGTGGGCAAAGTGACCTAGAAGAATCAAGATGCTTCTAAGGAAGCTACTTGGAGAGTATAAATAAGAGGCGAGGCTCTCTCATTTTGATCACACTTGAGCATATTGAATATATATAGGTGGCTGACATAACCAAAGGATATATAAGTCGAATTTCAGAGGTAAGTTCAAGTAAAGAAGGCTGAAATTCAAGGGAGGATAAATTATTTTGATGATGTTTTCTAAGGTATGTTATTTACAGGTCATCTCACCATTTTTGCAATAAATTTTTTTCTATAATGATTCAGACCGTCAAATTGAGAGGCCATTGAGAAAACATATCCAAGTAGTTGTGGTACAAATTTCAGCTTGTGGGTCTTTGTATTTTTGGAGTTACACGCCATAGAAAATAGGGTTTGTGGCTAGTCCTGAAATTAGTCTAAAACATGTGTTTGGGGTAAAAATGTCATAAAGTCTTCATAACATATCCAAATTTAGTAATACCAAATGTTTTGGTTAGAGTATAGTCTATATTATTCTATGTAAAATTTTCAGATACATGCAACAAATATTTTGTGTGGGGCATGCTCTACAAGTTTGCTCTCTAGAATAAGCCATAATTCAACAAGGTATACCATTTTTTATATAACTCCTTTTATGAGAGGTTCCAAGTAGTGACACCTTGAGGAATTGCATAAAACACATTGAATAGCATTGTGTACTATTTTCATATCTTTATTCATTACAGGTACATAGTTATGATTATTTCAAGTTAGGTTTGTTGACTAATCCAAAACTAGTCATGTGAGACTAAAGTAAAGTTTGATGAAAATGCTAGTCTCTTGTTGTTAAAGTTAAGGAAGGTTTGTAAGTATGTGATCATATACACCAGGTCTATTATAGAGTTACAAATAAGATTTGGATGAGGTATTTTGGTTGAGGTTGAGGTACAGGTTGTTGCATGGTTGATGCACTTGTTTATGGTACAGGTTGATGCATGGTTCAGGTTATTGGTGCAGGTTAATTGGTATAAGTTTACAATAGTATATCTCACAGTGATAGTGTGGCAGTGGTTCCATCATTCTACTTATGTGTCAGGGTGGTTGGATGGGGAAAGGACAGGTGGTTGTATCCACCTTCTAGTTGTAGTCGGAGAACATAGGGGGTTGTAGCCATAGAATTGGGGAGTTGGAGCTTCCCTCAGGTTGTAGCCTGAGAAACTAGGGGTTGGAGCTTCCTTCCAGTTGTAGTTGGAAAACAAAGGAATTTTGTGCTTCCAATGAATGTAATTCTTCAAGACATATAAGAAAAATCATTATGTGGTTTTCTCCATCTTTGGGTTTCCACTTAAAAACACCAATGTACTATTTCTTTATATGATTGTTCATTTGTTCATTGTTTATTTACTCTGAAAATATCGGATGATAATGCTACATTGATGTAACACTTGCATTATATGGTTAAAAAGGATTAGATTGCTCTATTACGGATTCACCCCTCCTCTCAGTAATCCAACAACGACCCTCCCATACCTAAACTTTGCAAGTTGCATAAGGTCTTTGAGCACTTGTTTAATTTGAAAAAGGTAGTTTTGATGCACATGTCTAGGTGGCTCTTGTATTAAATTGATTTTACTTGTCATGATACATTTGACTTGAGGCCCTTGGAGGGCGCACTCATTTGTCTTTGCAAGACCTTACTTGGTGGATGATTTGGTGGAACAAGTCTAACTTGGGCCTTCACGGGGGTAGGAATCCCATAGGTTAGATTCCATGACCCAAACCCTCAGAGAAGCTAGATGGTGAATGTTTCCTTTGGAGGCATGAGGACACACCTTGAAGGATTGAACCTATCCACCATTTTCCCAATGTTTGACCTTGGAAAGTCAAAACATCCCTCTCTAGGGCTTGACGACATGGTTTGGGGCTAAGGTTTCATAATGGTGGTGATGACTTTATGGATATTAGAATGCTTAATGGAGAGAATACCCTATCACATGAAGAGATGACCTTTGGAGACCCAACGACTTCCTCTCCAAGCTCAATGATTTACTAAAAGTGCCAAAACATCACCCTAGAAGGGCATGATGTCATTTTTTTAGGGTTTCCTTTGTGTAAAAATTAAATTAAATTTGCAAAGGGGAAAAATTGAGGGGGGAAGCCTCCTTGTTTTGAGGTTTACCCTACTCTTATCTGGAAAAATTAATTTTCAAGGTCTTTTATAAATAAGATACCAAATCATTTCATTTTTTTTCATAGCTCTCTCAGTTGGGAGAAGACATACTTGGCTAAAAGCTTCACCCTATTTGGGAATTTAAACTATATATCTCTCTTGTGAAAAGTTTTGGATGTTTGTTTGGTATATTGTGGAGCTAAAGTGGTGAGCACCCTCTTCAAGGATTATTTCTTGCTTGTGGATGAAATTTACTTGGTAAAGCTAGGGTTTTATCTTGTTATCTTGTGGAATTGGCAAGGAAAGTTTTTCATTTGTTGGTATTTTCTTCTTGTTTCATGCTATTCATGTCTAATACCCTTGGAGAAGTATAAGAGCATACACTCTCCACCAATTTCATCTTAATTTTTATTGAATAAGTTATTTCTTCAAGGTTGCTAGGAGAAGTAAAAGGGATTACACCCTCATAGACTTACCTTTGTTTAATTCACTTGCTCTAGGGAGTAAAAGGGCTTACACCCCTAGAGGAATGGTGGATCCAAATATTAAAACCAAGAATCCATTACCCAATATATTAAAAGAACTAATCTAAAAATTGCATTGGAGAAATAAAAGTGTTGCATTGGTATACGTGTTTTATCGAGATATTTCATTTGTCTAATGTGGATTCAACTCTACATGTTATTGGCTTGCTTGAGCCCCTAGGGAATCTACTTTGGCTAATTATTTCTTGATGTTGTAATAAATTTATGCTACAGTCATTAGGGCTTCAGCAAACTCACTTAAATTCTTTCTTTTATTCACTTTTCAACCATTAAATTTTTCTTGGAAGTCACTATACTTAATCTACTTGAGGCTGGTTATATTTTTGGTAGTTGGATTTTTTGGCTTGTATATATCTGTATTTTGTCTTGTCTCGGGCAGATATAATACTCTTTTGTAGGTACACTCCACTTTGGAAACTTACCCTTACCAACAAGACTCTTACACAAGCTATTTTCCACTTCTTACTTTGACCTATATGGGTTTCACCTTCCATTATATCACTTTTTGTATCAATCCCCCTAGGGTCATTAGGATTCCCCCCTGTTGATGGGTCCTAGATCCATTTAATTCAATAGTAGGAACCAAACTCACCACCAAGGCCCAATTAGACTCTGCAGCGTTTAATAGTGGAATGGTTCTCCAGTTCTTGCGATCCGGCCAATTTATCAATGGGCTTTATGTTTTCTTGTGAAGTCTCCTCCTTCGGTTTGGACTTTCTCTTTTTGTATTTTCTCTTAGGTGGGACTGATATGAGATGTAAGCTGGTATAAACCAACTTGGAAACAAACAGGATTAATTTTAACTACTGGGGAAGAGGCTAAGCTTGGGATAACCTGCTACTCAAGCATGCATACAACAATTTTATACCACAGGCCTAGTACTAATACGTTAACCATGTGAGCATCCAATTACTATCTGAGATATTAATTATAGGAAAGAAAACACATATGTGATAATATAATGGCAAGAAAAATAATTCACCTACTCTAATCATCCATGACATAATAACACAACGATTCATCTTCATCATAAAGAAAAGAACTATAAAATATTGCATCAGATAACTTAACAATAGATTCAATAGTGCTTACTCATTACAACATCCATTCATGAAATGAGATAGGAAATAGTTCTTCTCCACTTCCAATCACACATGAAGATGATGAAAATATAACTTGTCTCTGGTCCAGAAGGACTTCTGAATTAAATCTAGATCGAAAATAGTTCTTAACAAACCAAAAAAGAGTTTCTTGTAGCAACCATCGACCCCTAACTAATTGGTCGATGTTCTTATTTATAACATACAATTCAACTGAAAATAACGGCTAAGTGTAGATAAATAAATAAAAATCACCACGTGGTGTTCTCTTCTAACAATCAACTCAAGATATCACTTGAAAGGGTGACTTTTCTCATACTCCGACCAACTGATGAACAACTCCTCACATGTTTGGGCATATGGAAATCTGTGTTGTTCCATCAGGGCTACATAAACTTCTCTGATCCCTATCGCATGTGTCTGATACTTGATTAGACTAGCACTTAACTATTGAAGCATAGCCCGAGCTCTGATCGAATGTTCCATAAATTGTTGCACCTGTCCTGGCATTGTGTCGGTCACCTTTGCTAGTCTTTTGGCCCATGAAGAATTTTGCTTGACGTGCGATTCGAATATGTCACACAAGTCAACAAATTTGTCAGGTGTGCTGAAATCAGGAAATCTGATATCTTTCATCAGCTTGTTGATCTTAACCCAGTGTCTCTCGCACTTGGCCCATTTCCCTTGAATTTCTCGGTGTGGTTCCCGAGACATTTTGGCCCAATACTCGGCTGACATTTTTATGTGTTTAAGATTGTTTTCTCTCAACACCTGGATGTCGTGTTCTTCTTTATCTCAGCCCTGTTGGACTTCACCAATGTAGTCGATTCTTTCCATGGCTTGTTGCGCCTTCTCATACCATCGCTCCATATCCTTGCACGTTGTGAGAGCCATGAGAGTATCCTCCTGGAGTTCAGCTATTCTTGCGGTAAATAAGTGTCACTTGTTTGTGAACTTGCTATAGGTCTCCTGGAACTCGCTCCTTAAATATACTACAGCTTGTGTGGTGTCCTGACAATAATTATCCAGATGGCGCAAATGTTCCAGTTCTTTTAGGGTGGCGGCCAACTCCTTTTCATCCTTTTTTTCTCTATCTAGATCGCTCTCCCTACGCCGATAAGTTTGGATGTTCTGGCGTTTTTTGTGTTTATCAAATCTTCCTCTGTAGTAATAAGGATGGAGTGATTCAATGTAATCCTCCTTTTCTTGGTGGTACTTTGGACAATAGCCTTCCTCTTTCGATCATATGCGATCACATATATATAGGCTACCTCATCCATAGGTTCGGGAATATGTTGATCACCCCATGTGAGTGTGTTTCCCAGACTTTTGGTGGTGTATATTTGTTCAATATCGGGTTCTTGAACTTCCTCGTTGTGCTCCGAAGGCACGGCCTATGTTTGTCACTTTTTCATCCCAACTCATGGCCTTAAACCTAGTTTCCTTAGGTTTAGCCATCCTCTCCATCACCTCATCCCATTTTTGAGCATTTTCGGTGAAGATCTCATCTTCAAACATGTCATGTGCATATGGCCAGTAGGACAATACTTGTGATGCGTGCTTCAGGACTAGACCCTTTGGGTCGTGCTTGCAAAAATGACCAGTCTGGAATCGAAACTCCAATTAGCTTAACCCTTCGTGTTGGATTGTACAATTTCCTTTGCCATGTAGAAACCTATATGAAATCCATAAGGTATGAATGCTTACTTCTTATATTTTACCAGAGTAGCATTGTAACCTTGCGGGGTGGTCTAATAACAAATTTCCCCTACTACTAGTCGATCGGGGACATACACAGGTAATAGGTGTGTTCTCCGGTGGCTCCGGAAACCCTGATGTAGGTATTGCGCTCATCTAGGTACCAGTGGCCAAATTTTGATATAATATTTTTGGCTGCATCCGACAACCTTGGTCACTCTTTCTTGAACAACAAAAAATGAATATGTGTGATAAATTGATGATAGATGAGAGAGTAGGATTTCTTGTACTTGTTCTCCCACAAGATCCCAAAATATACAAGGACCGGGATTTTTGAGGCATGCCATCTCAGGTTCATTCTGGCAAAGGAATTTCTGGCACAGATGACGTATAATAAATAATAAGCCATGTAGAAGGATGGGGTTTCTCCCTCTTTCGACGTCTAAGCCTATCGTATGCAAGCGCTCAATTTTTTGGAGATGATGGCACCCTAGTTAAAACCTATTCTAGAAATGGAGTATAAGCTAGATGCATCCAAGCCTCTGAAAACCTGGAGCAATCTTTCTCCCTAAGAAACCGGAAGAGGAGGACCATTAAATAGATATATGGCTCCCTTAAGTTAGTCGTCGAGTACCAACCAGAGGTACGATTGGTGAACTTTTTTTCCTCTCTCCACCACGAAGCCATCACCTTGCAGGTGTCATGTTTCTCATAGAATCTTATAACAAAATTATTTTTCAGCCACTCCTTTGACTCTCTGAGCTTGTAGTAATTATGAACCTCCACTGGAAGGAAAAACCTGACACACTCGCCATTGTCGTCATTAATCAAACATCTTTGTGTGTCAGTATGATTGATAAGCCACTTCAGTAGTTCTATGCAGGGGAATACTGGAGTTCTTCTCGCTACCATGTGCAGATATGCCCTTCGAACGTTCGGGAGGAATTCATCGTCAAGTTTTCTTGTATAGGGATTGGTGTGCAGGGTATATTCAGGGAATTATTCCCACTTGATCTTTTGGAAAAGTTCTCCCCAGAGCAGGAGTATTGTCTTGGTCCCTATGCTTTCCTTCGTGTCTCTGAAGGTTAGGGGCTGAATGAAAACCTTCTTGGTGGATGTCTTGATGACAGGCACTGGCTTTAGAATGAATTCCAATTGTTTTACGACTGTTGGGGAAGAACTTTCTCCCACCTATGGTTCCTTTAACTTCGGAACTCTTAGATATTTCCTGGTGGTTTGTTTTCTCAGAGGCATTGTTACTGCAAATGAAACAATCCTTTAGGGACAGCATACAGAGAAATATTGGATCATAATGTATACGTGAGGTAAAAACAAAGCAAAATCCAGACTAGCACATACATGTAACTCTTGCTAAACTATGTGGTTTAATACTCACAGGATCTTGGAGAGTTCTTCTAGATTGTTCGCCTTGCTCCTTTGTCTGACCTGAACTTCTTTGTGCACAGAATAATACTGTTTACAATGGCTCAAAAGAAATTGATGGGAAGATCTTACCAGTCATATCAACCAATTAATCTGGGTGATGAGTGAAATTCAAACAAATCTACCACCGAATGTATACAATTTAATTCATAGTGAGTTGACAGTAGAGGCACGGAGGGTGATGTGTTGTATCGACAGGTTCAAACAGTCCTTTTGATTCGCGCATGAATTATCAACTAATGTAATATTTTGGAATTAATTAGACTTTTAAATGAGTTGTATCTAGCGTTAAAATGTCCCATCGTGTCTCTTTCCGAGTGGGTAGGTCGGGGAATGGTGATGCATGGTGAATGTTTCATTGGAAACCTCCTATTTAGAGCTTCTGATGTCGATTGATTTCATCATATGGAGCTGACGTGGAAAAACTGACTCGGGGTGTGACTCGGGACTCAGGAAGTGCCAACGACTCAAGGGAAAACTCAATCATATGTTTAACATCTTTGGCAATGAAACATGATAGGTGGGGACAGATGGTTTGATCGTGTATCCCAATCGGAGTCAGTATTTTCAACAAGATGTATGTGTCAAAATAAACCTAGGACTATCGATGCCAAAAATTATCGGGGACGAAGGTCGGAGGGGGGGAATAAATTTGTCAAGCCCCTTTTACGGACCTACCTTCTCAAAAACTTGTCGATGCCGAGAGTTTTGGGGATCGACTATCGGGGCTTATTTTATTCCTTCGTAAGTTCTTACTCCTTCATCCTTTTGTCGATGCCAAAGGGATCAGTCACTGGAAATATCCTTGGTGAAGCTCGTCGCGAAATAAAACTCCCATCTACTGACACCGATGAAGATCGGCGCTTGACTACCTTGGTTCTCTCGAGTGATTTCCTTTAATGCTTAATCCTTTTCGATGCCAAATTTCTTAAGCGCGTCAAGGAAAATTTTTGACTGTCGATTCTTCAATTAAATGTTAGTCTTTTAAGTTATGGGTTTTCGCATGCTCAAGAAAAATTTGAGAGACTAAAATGAGAAAACAAACTGATAAGAAAAGGTAACATTTTTCATACTGAAGTCGAATTAGACAGTGCAAAAGATCGAGTGGTACCCAAAAAGTAAAATTTGACATAGGCTTTTTAGGGTGTGTTGAGTGCTCAACACCCCCTTGTGTGGGATTTATCCTTCACTAAATCGAGGGGAGTATCTATCTAAGGTGACAATGGGTAGTTACTCCCAGAGTTGTACCACTTTTTTGTTTTGGGTTGGTATTTTCCCAACCTACAATCTGTGAGATAATAGGACCTTTATCAAGTTGATAGTTTTTTTCTTTGTCACTTTGACCTTCTGGTCCAGGATGTGCATTGGTTCCACCCAGAAGCCTCCTTCATGCTCCACCTGGATCACAGTCCAATCAATTACGTAGTTACAGTCAAGAACATATTTATTCAATAATGACACATGAAAAACATTATGAACTCTCATATATGGAGGTAATTCTAGAATGCATGCAACTAGTCCTATCTTCTCCGAGACTTTAGAAGGCCCACAATATCTCACTACCAAATTTGGGTAGCTTCCCAATATTAGCAAAATTATTTTCACTTTTAATTTTATAAACACATGTTCACCCACTTTAAAATATTTGTAAGTCTTGTTCGTGTCTACATAAATATTTTTCTTGTCCTAGGAAACTTTTGAATTCTTTTTTATCTTTATCATCTACTCTTCCATTTCCTTTAGCAAATCTGGCCCAATAAATACTTTATCTATTGGGTTATCACATCTCACTGGTTTGTTTTTCTTTCTACCATACAAGGCCTCAAATGGGCTCATCTTCAATGAATCTTGGTATCCATTATTGTAAGAAAAAATGACTAAATGTATATAGTCTTCCCACTAGGATGGTTGGTCCATTACATACATTGGCAACATGTCCTCAATTATCATGTTAGTCCTCTATATTTTCCCGTCTGACTATGGGTGATATGTTGTACTAAAATTTAAATTTTTCCCAAACCTTTTAAACAACCCCTTCTAGAAATTTGATGTGAACTTGGGATCTCTATCTGAAACTATTTTTTTGGCCACTGGATGTAGCCTAGAAATTTCCTTCATGTAAATTTTTGCAGTGTTGCTTGCCTTGTGAGTTGTATTCACTAGAATAAAATGTGCAACCTTAGTTAATTTATCCACCAATATCATGATAGAATCATGTTTCTTCATTGTTCTGGGTAGCTTAGTAATAAAATCCACTATAATAACTTATCATTTCCACTTAGGAATGGGCAATGGATGTAGTAGTCTAGCTGGATGTTTATTCTCATCTTTTACCTTTTGAAATTCTAGACATTTGGCTATGTAATTAGTCACTTATTTCTTCATTCCTGGCCAAAATATTGACTTCTTGCAACTGGAATTGATTTATGATATCCTAGGTTCCCAACATATGGAACATTTTTCATTTCTCCCAACACTATATTTTCAGCTCTCTAGAGTTTGGCACATATATTTTTTCTCTATACACAAGGACTTCGTCTTCTTTCAGGTCAAAATCTTTAAATTTTTGTTGAAAATTACCTTGTTGTAATGTTTTTTTTATTTGCAAATATTGTTGATCAGAATTTGCAGCCTCTAAAATTCTTCCTTTTAAAACAGACATGTATATGATTATGGTTGTAGCATGCATCTCATGCACTCTCTTACTGAGTGTATCAAACACTTTAAATTCATTTCCATTAATATGTTTTATATCAAAATCATATTCACTAAGGAATTTCAACCATCTAGTTTTATTGGCATTTAGTGTTGGTTGTCCCAACAAATGTTTCAGACCAAAATGGTCTATCCTTAGCTCAAATTTTTTACCTATGAGATAATGTCTCCACAATTTTAATGCATGAATAATTTTTTCCAGTTCTAAATCATGTGTGGCATAATTCCTCTCATGTTCTTTCAATTTTCTTTACTCATAACATACCACATGTTCATTATGTGTGAGGAATCCACCAAGCCCCTCCTTGCATGCATCGGTACACAAAAAAAAATATGCATCTAAGTTTGCAATCTTTAATATTGACACACTTTTCAAAATATCCTTCAGTTGTTAAAATCTCTCTTCACATTTGGAATTCCCTTCAAATTTCACTCCCTTCGTTTGCAAGGAAGTAATTGGGCTTGCAGTCTTTAAAAAACGTTTTATGAATCTTCGGTAATAACCTAAAATTTCCATAAATGACTAACTTTTGTAACATTTATTGGCATTGACCATCCTCTAATGGCCTCTATCTTCTCAGGATCAAATGATATCCCATCTTCTAAAATAATATGACCCAAGTAATTAATCTTCCTTTGATAGAATATGCACTTACTTAACTTGACATACAATTGACGCTCTCTCAAAACTTGCAGCACCATCCTTAAGTGTTTCTCATGTTCCTCATCTATCTTTGAATATATGAGTATATCATCAAAGAAAATAATTATGAATTTGTCCAGGTATTCCCTGAACACCCCATTAATTAGACACATGAAAACAATTATTTCATTTGATAGCCCAAATGGAACCACCACAAACTGATAATGTTTGTATCTTTTCATGAATGTTTTCTTGTTGATATCTTATTATGTTATCCTCACTTGATGATAGCCTGACCTCAAGTCAATCTTGGAAAATATTATTGCACCTTTCAACTAATCAAATAGATCATCAATCCTTGGAAAAGGATATTTGTTATTTATCATGACCTTATTCAGTTGTCTGAAATCAATGCAAAACCCTTAAGGTTTCATCCTTTTTTTTCACAAAGAGCATAGGGGTACCCCAAGGTGACACACTTGGGTGTATATACCCCTTCTTTAAAAGTTATTCAAGTTGCATCTGAATTTCCTTCAACTCTATTGTGCCCATCCTATAAGGAATCTTTAACATTGGGGCAACCCCTGGCACCAAATAAATGCAGAAATCAATGTCTCTCTTTGGTGGAAACCCTAGAATTTTCCTAAATATATCCTCAAAATATTTCAAGACCGGATGGTCTTCAAAACTTGGCATTTTATCTTTGGTTTCTTCTTCCATATGGGTTGCAAAAATATAACATCCCTTCCTGGAAATATTCTTCAATTGCATGGTCGAAATCTCTCTAATAGCCACAATCCTTGGGATACCTTGAACCTTCCCTTGCTACCTTTCCTCATCAAGACAAGTGATTGTCTTGTTGTAGTAGTCTAGGACTGTTGGGGTCATGATTGCATAATAGAGTTATAAATAGAGAAAGGAAATAAACACATCACATAAAAAATAATGAAGGGGGCAAATGATATCCTTTATTGCTCAGTCAACAATGAAGAAATGAAATACAAGTCTCATGAAGCACCTCATGAGATTATACATTTAAATAATGAAAATATCAAGTATTTCCAGGAATATGTAAATCCAAACACTTGAGAAACCTCCAGCCAAAGAAAATGTAACTAAGAAGTGTGTGTGTGTTGTCACCACCCAACAATATCCACCTTGACAATAATTTTCATGATATCTCTCCCAATAAATGAATCATCACCTTTCCTGCAAGCCAAGAGAATCCAAAATCCACTACAACTTCTCTAATAGTACTAGTTACATGAACATGTCTACATAGTTTGCTCCAGTATGGACCACTCCATATCCATCAGTAACATGTCTTACAAAATGATTCCTTGTCCCATTTTGATACGCTAGATAGTTAGCCAAATGCATAACATTTTGACTACAATAGAACATTGTATATTGTACTTGTCCAAAATTACCCAATAAATCCTTCCATTCACGTGAGACATAGCCTGAGGTAGATACCCTCTTGTCCAAATCTCCTGAATCAACATAACCATGGACTAAATCATTGCATCCACTATATGTGATACTTGTGCTTCTAAGATATTGAATCAACCATTTTCATGCTCTTTACCTGGTTTTTCCATGTGTCCACTAACAACACCAACTACATGTGAAATATTTGAAAATTCCATCACTAGTAGCAACCTTCCTACTGTATTAGCATATGGTACACGAGACATATAATCCTTTTCTTCCTTACTACCAAGAAATAAACTTGAAGAAATATTGCATTGGAAAGATAAAGGATATTTACCGATTTCACAAAGTTAATACTAAACCTCATTAGTATCTTCTCCATAGACTTCTTTTGTGACAACCACGTCTTACCATTTTTCTTATCTTTGTGTACCTCTATGCCTAAGATTTGTTTTACTACTCCTAGATCCTTCATCTGAAACATCCTGGCTAACTAAGCCTTTAACCTTATTCTTATCTCAACCATGCTTTTCTTGCAACAAGCATATCGTCAACATATAACACTAAGATAATGAATATGTCATTGAAATTTTTGAGGTAAACACAATGATCATACTCACTTCTAGTAAAATTTGGCTCACCGTGAAGGAATCAAACATCCTATACCATCGCCCGGTTTCCTTAGGCCATACAATGGTTCCCTGAGTTTTCAAACAAATCTCTCTTTGTAATACTGAACAAATTTTGATTGTTCCATATACGTATCTCTATTGGTGATGATTTTGTGGGTAGTATCTCCATCACTATAACCAACAGAGATATAAAACTTGCATAAATTCAAAGATTGTAAGTCTGGAAGTAACTTACACTTTACAAGTACCTACATACCTAGCCTTTTATTGATCATATTACCCAGTCATTGATGCCATAAACAAGTAGGTGCACTTTCTTCCTTAGATCAACCACTGCTTCAGTATTCCCTTCCAACTTGTAAAGATTCCCATTATTTGTTTCCTTCATTTCCACCAAACTACCCTTGGACACTTTAAATACTCCACCTTGACCTTTTCATTTGAAACCTTTTGGTGTTTCCCATGTTGGGAATGCCCATCACTCTTCTTCTCACCTTGCCATCATAGTGGGAAACCAATTCCTCTTCCTCACATTAGAGCTCCCATCTATGCAAAAACTTCACCTCGCACTCCACAAGATCTACCTCTAGATCATCACCATCTCCATTGTTATCACCACTGCATCAAGTGTCACCTGAGACATTACCACACCCCTCAAGTCCATATAGAATACATCTCTGATACTTCACTTAAGAAAATGCACATGGATCTGAGGATGAAATTGCACACAAAACACCCTCTATCTTATTTATTAATTTTCATCAAGTTCATGGCCATTTCTTTGACCAAGCCTCACTGCCCCTGCTTCCCATGTGTTTTCACCTTTGCTTGAGCACTCCTCATTTCCCCCGAGGTCAGCCTCAAAACCATTTTCCCCAAGCCTCGTAACAATCGATAACAAAGCCAAAATAACTAACATTTGTCCATTGAGGAACAAAACTGTCATCCTCATATGCAAATGAACTTTGTTTTTTCTATTGTGCCATTGCCAAGTTCTCACAAAAAACTACACTAACATTGGGTTCCACCAATTTGAATCTTCTTCCAGACCAGTTTTACATATTTCATACATTTCATGTCTGACTACTGTGGTCACTCAAGAGAAATGTTTTAATTTTGTCACTTGTCTACCTTCCAACGACATGTAGGTGCCTAATCTTGTCCAACTCTCTATGTTGTTGTGTTGTAGTTAACCCCACACTGTGTGGTCTAGAATTTCCTTTTCATAGCTCAAAAAAAAAAATTAAAAATTGCCATCCATGCCATGAGCGGCACCACTATTTTTGCCACCCACCATGATGGCCCTATTGCAACCATGGAAATTTCACCAGTCCAACAAGTTGCTTGTTGAAATGTTTATCTCCAATGTCTCACGCAAGCTAAACATTCACCTAGTCGATGATCCTAAATGTTAACTAGGTCAATGCCTCTCACATTCTCAATACCACACTTTTGTGTACGTTTATCATCCTAGTGCAGCCACTATGTAGGTTCTCTCCTCTTTGGTTTAAAATGGTTGTGGATAGATTTGATTTCCCTCTACCAATGTTGCTCCTTGGTCCTTACAATCAACAATCTGACTAAACTAGCAACCAATGACCATGACCTCATCCTCATGCAACTCTTCTCACCCAAAAACTAGAGACCACAACCTCCTTTTCATGTCTCATGAACTAGTATACCTTCCACCTCCATGGTATCCTCCAAGATTCAGTTTTCTCCCCTCACCGATCAACCTTCCTCCTCATGCATCCAAGCATGTTGAAACTCATTTGTTTTTCCTCCTCATGAACATAGTGCAAAATCATCGGCTCCCTTGCAGTGGAATCTCCTTCTCTGCACTTGAATGACCAACAACCATATGCTCTGATACTACTTGTTGAGTTTGCACCTGCATAACAGAGTTACAAACAAAGAAAGGAATGAAAACATAGCATACATCAAACAACGAATAGAGGGGGGAAATGAAATCCTCTTTTGCTCAATCAACAATGGAGAAATTAAATACAAGTCTCATGAAGCACCTCACAAGATTCTATATTTAAATAGAAAAAATTTGAAGCATTTTCAGGCATAGGGAAAAACAAATGTTTGAGAAACCTCCAGCCAAAACAATTGTAACTAAAAGGTGCATGTTGTCACCACCCAATTGGTCAACAACACATGTATTCCAATAGAGGAAGAACACCTTCAATAACCACTCACACAAACAGATCAAAGATCAACACACCAATGTTTTGACGTGGTAAAACCCCTACAGGGAAACATCCATGGCCCCAACCAACATGGCCACTTGGAGCAGTTTATTAATTCAAAAGAAAAATATTACAGAGAAATTTTACAAGACAATTTCTCGCAATCGATCATCGAAAAATGACCCTCCATGCTCTTTAAATAGAGATCATGGACCAATCTAGTGCTAAGCAATAGATCAATGGTCATTAAGATCGAGGAGAATATGAACCTTCAAATCACTCTATGTCTGGAACATATCATGACTGTCAGATTTCCCAACTACAAATTCATACTAATGCATACTAAAGAAACACACTTTTACCTAATGGCATTAGACCAAGCATATCTTAACTAACTCCTAAGTGTCTAAATATCCTAACATCCCCCCTTAAGAACAACTTGGGATAGGATTGAAGTATTTACAATAATGACACAATAGGAGAAGGAAGGAGGAATTAGAGCCTATCCCCCCTTGATGACAACTTCTTGAAATCCTAACATAGAGCGAAGTTTGGAAAAATTCGCTTCTGTAAGAGACTTTGTGAAAATGTCTGCAATTTGATCTTTTGTAGGGAAAAAGAGCACTTCAATTATTTGATCATGAATGAGCTTTCTGATGAAGTGCATGTGTAGCTCGATCTGTTTGTTGCATTGATGTTAAACCGGGTCTTTGGCGAGCTTAATGGCACTCTCATTGTCATACCAAAGGTTTCTCTTATGTTGTTATTGGAATCCAAAATATGAAAGAATCTATCGAAGCCATAAGGCTTCCTGACTTGTGATTACCGTTGCTCGGTACTTTTCTTATGTTGAAGAAAGTGCAATAGCATGTTGTTTCTTGTAGGCCCAAGTGACAAGTCCTGAAACAAGGCTGGAAACATAACCTAAAGTAGACTTTCAATCATCAGGGTCACCTGCCCAATCTGAATCAGTGAAACCAACCAATAAAGGATCCCCCCTTGAACTTTAATGTATCTCGAACTGAACTGTACCATAGACATAGAGAAGTATCCTTTTATCTTCTTTCCAATGGATTTCATGGGGTGTTTGCATATACCAGGAAACAAGACCAATAGGAAAGGAAAGATCGGGATGAGTATGAGTCAAGTATAAGAGGCTACCAACTAACTAACAGTACAAGGTGGCAACAACTTGGGAGACTTACATGTGGCAGCAAGCTTGACTCCAGACTAGAAGGGAGAAGGGGTTGGTTTACAATTTTCCATGTGAAAGTGATGAATAAGGTCACAAGAATACGTGTATTAGGAAAGAAAAATTCCTTCATTGGTTTTCAAAACTTGGAGGCCAAGGAAATAGTGCAAAAATCCCAATTCTGACATTTCAAATTTCTTCTTAAGGCTAGTTTTCACGTGGTTTAAAAGTTTTGAGTCACTACTAGTAAGCATAAGGTCATCAAAATAAAGGAAAAGGATTATGAGATGGATTCCTACTTTCTTAGTATAGACATTAGGATCAAAATGGAATCTAGAGAATAATAGTGGCAATAAGAAAGTTGTTTATTTTGGCATACCAAGCTCGAGGATATTTCTTAAGACCATAAATATATTTCTTAAGGAGACAAACAAGGCTGGAGTCATTTTGGACATAGCCAAGAGGTTGTTCCATGCATATTTATTCTTGCAAATCTCCATGCAAGAAGGAGGATTTAACATCCATCTGATGGACCTCCCATTTATGTGAGGCAGCAAGGGAAAGAACAAGGTGGATAGAACTCATTTTGGCTACAAAGGCAAAGGTTTCATTATATTCAATTCCTTTAACTTGGGAAAATCCTTTGGCAACTAATTGAGCCTTGTATCTTTCAACACTTCCATCTGATGCATACTTAGTTTTGTAGACCCATTTACATCTGACAAGTTTTCTTCCTTTTGGAAGAGGTATAATATCCCAAGTATCCTTTTCCATTAAAGAATGATACTCTTCATTCATTGTTGTATCCCAATCTAGATGACCTGAAGCTTCTACAAATGTCTCTGGATCATGAGTCTCTGAAATTTGAGCCAAAAGAGAAGAGGCCCATTGGAACTGTGAACATGTCTGATGTTGATCTGAAGGATCACTGACAATATCACCAACTACTTATCTTTTTGAATGGACCCATCTAAGAAGTGGTGGAGCTGGAGTTGGTGCTGGTTCAGGTTCAAAGGACTCATCTAGAGGAAGGTGAGTAGGTGGAGGTGTATTTTCATCCTCACTGTCATCATCTGAAGAAGAAACCATAATAGGAATAGAATAAGGCACAAACACCGAAGATGGATTGCAGGATGAAGAAGGCACAAACATCAAATTAGGCTTGCAGGACAAAGAAGGCACAAACACTGAATTAAGCTCGCAAGCCAATAGATTTTCATAAAATTTAACATCTCTTCTAATAATAATTTCATTACAATGTGGTTGAAAAAGTCTATAACCTTTGACATGTTCAGACTAACAAAAATATACACACTTCTCACTTTTATGCTACAATGCTTTCCTTTTCTCATCAGGAATGTGAGCCCATGCTATATTTCCAAATACACGAAAGTGACTTATATCTAGTTTAATTTTATTCCAAGCTTCTTCTGGTGTTATATCTTTAAGAGAATTTTTGGGAGTGTGATTTACTATGTAATTTGCATAGTTGATGGATTACGCCCAACACTTTAGACTTAATCTCTTAGATTGGATCATATAATTATCCATTTGTTTTAATGTGCAGTTCTTTCTCTCAGCAACACCATTTTGTTGTGGTGTATATGGAACAGTGTGTTGCATTTGGATGCCATGTGTAGTGCAGTAACTTGTAAAATTATTATTCACATATTCGCCTCCATTATATGTTCTTAACCTTTGAATTTGATGTCCAAATTGATTTTCTACAAGGGCCTTGTAGGCCAAAAACTTGTCAAAAACTTCACTCTTCAGTTTTAATAAGTAAACCCAAGTACGTCTAGAAAATTAATCAATGAAAGTTAAGAAATACTTGCACCCAGAAAAAGAAGGAGAAGAAAGTGGACCACACAAATCACTGTGAATAAGCTACAAAGGGCACGAGGCATGCCAAGAGGCATGTTTTTCAAAACTGTCTCGATGATGTTTGTCGAGAAAACAACTGGCACAAACACTATCTCTGCATGAAATAGGAGGAAGACCAGTCACCATCTGTTGATTACATAGTTGTTGCAATGAGCGATAGTTTAGATGACCAAACCGCTCATGCCAAATTTTTCTCAAGTCATCGCTATGAGCAACACAAACTGATGAAAAATATGATTACCCAAAGTTGTCAAACTTGTACAACCTGGTAATAACATCAACAATTCCATTTGCAAGAACATACTTAGGATATTTTAGATCCTTGAATACAACTTGGTGAGGTGAAAACTCGACGATTTTACATTCACCTGAATGAGTGATTTGATATACTGATAGAAGGTTACAAGAAATACTTGGAACACATAATACATCCTTGAAATGACCATTTTCTACTTGAATTGTTCCAGATCCTACAACAATAAGAGATTGATCATCACCAAAAAATATTTTATTGGTGTTACATTCATTTAGAGCAGAAAATATGTCTTTATCCTTGGCCATATGATAAGATCATCCAGAATCAATAAACCACTCATCAGAAGAAGAAGTAGAAGTTGTATTAAAGGAAAATCCAGAAGCATAAAGTGCATTGTAACACACTCGACCCCTAAATACCCTTTCTAGGTATGGGGCATAAAAAAACATTGCTCGTTCAAATCATCTCAAATCACCTCTCTGACATCTTCATCCTCTTCTACTCGTCTGTATCTTTCCAATTACTGTTACCGGATCAAATCTGATCTCTGGTTTGTAGAATATGACCTCCCAAATATATCTGAGTTTTATTAGTTGGGGTCTTCGACGTTTGGCGTTGAACGGCCCATTTTATTACTACATGCATACTCCCCAAAGTCCTGAAATATCTCCACGTGGCCTTGGCCATTCAATGATAGGAGTTCAGAATTTTACATTGAACGTCCCTTTTTCACCATTCGACATTCGACAATCGAAGATCGACGATCAACATTCTATGTTTTCGGCGTTCGACAATCAACAATTGATGTTGAATGTCTTGGCCTTCAGAAATCGGCGATCGAGGTTGAACGTTTCAGTGCTTGAAAATCGGTGATCAAAATTGAACATCCCTCTACTATACTACACCCCAAATCTTTCAAAGTCCCAGTTACATCACCAACCACGTTGGCTAGGCGGGAACAAACCTGAGGCTAACACAAAGCAAGGGTCAAGGGTGAGACATGTCCTCATTAGGGGATGACATGTGTCATGCTGTAATAGGCATGAGGGTTCTATGAATCATCCATATCCCAATGACACATGGCACATTAGTTGTGATTCCACGTTACCATGGATGATGTTAGTGATCCACATCATCCCCAGACATACATCCTTATAACTTCTTGAAAATATCACGGTTGAGATCTGTCCACATAGATCCATAGATCCACAACTCTCATTACTTCGCAACTCCGGGCTTTGGAGCTTACCAACTCCTCCCATTGTGAATCCCCCGAAGATTAAAGTCTTCGAACTCTCGAATCTAGCGCCACGTGTCCTCATCCTGTCAACAGTTGAGATTCACTTCATCGTTCGGGACTTCAGGAGTCTTCACACTTTGAAGACTCTTGGCCAAGTTCTTCCAGAGTACCAAGTCTCCAGATTATAGGATCTTTTTCCACATAGCCTCTCATCCAACGGATCTAGTCCAATGGATGACATTTGACAGGGGACAAGTGGGGGCCACATGTCGCCCCACGATGCATTCCTGGTTATTTGGGAAGTTAGGAGGGGTTCTCAATAGAGTCCTTAGATCAACGGTTGAGAGGGATCCCGAAGGATCCGAGGATAGACGGTCTATGGCACTTTGTAAATTTAGTGTTAAGCATTCGGTGTTCTACGCTGGACTTCATCATTTGACATTCGGTGTTCTATGTTGAATGTCGACATTCGGTGTTCGATGTTGAACGTTCCTATGTCTTCAGATTGATATCGTCGAATACCTGAAATTTTGTATAGTCGTTGATCTGTGAACACGCATCCCTCTATTATCAATGGTCTAGATTAACTTCGTGACTCCAGCATTTGGGAGTTTCAGTGTTAGACCACCCCTATTCTCCCGAAGTGGATTTTTTCCAAAGTACTTAATTCTACCCCTTCCTAAGTCTTATTTAATGGCTGAGAGAGGTCTCCATTGGATTCCCAAATCCATGGACCTCATCAATTCGCAACTCCGACCTTTTGTTGTTTTCAAGCGTTGTGGAGTCATAAGTTGCAAAGCCAAAGTAGCTTCACTCCTTTCAGACTTAGCAAGGGGTTACCAACCTTGGGTCATATGGTGTCATGTTTAGGTTCTAGGATACACTCAGATATTAGTTGAGTCTTGATTAATTCCATGGGTATGAGCCTTTGATCACATGGATGGAAGGTCTGAAGGAAATTCCTTTCTCCCACAGAGTTGAACTTGACATTTTCGCTAAGGTAACTCAAAAGGTCAGTAGGACTTTAATGTTTCAGTTAATCCTATCCCGAATCTTCTGCTAATTTAAATCCCATAACTCTATAGCAGCTAAACTGAGGTAAATTGAAGACAATGTAAATATAGCAGTTTATAGAATCAAATGAGCATTTTTAATAATTGTTCAAACACCGTAAAACTTAACCATAAACATAGACATTCAATCATCACATCCAATGTATTACATTGAGTATGAAAATACTTATCAGAACTAGAAAATGTGAAGAGACTACTGAAAGGGGTGCTTTTTTCCACCCAACCATAGGCACAACCACTCATGACGGATTTACCGTTGGCCACCCCTGAGCTAGAACATGATGCTCTAAGAGATGTTCTTTCTCCTTGATCCATGACAGTCAGGGACGAAGGTTACTCTCCTCCTCCCACAAGATCTTTGAAATCGATCTTCGCTACACCAAGCAAGGAGGTTTGTGTGAGCACTTCCTCAGTAACTCGTCATCCTCGTATATCAACTTGTAGCGAGACCCTTCCCATGCCTTCTTACATCCCACAACGATATTTTTTCTCATCTTTTCTCTCAACTCCATAGTCGAAAACATGCTCTCTTCCCTTCTGGAGATTGTTTTCTCTACTATGCTTCCTTGCAGATCTGCCTCTGTCCTCCGAATTACTTCATTTATTTCCTTCCTTAGCAAGGTTGTGTGGGTCTGAATCCCCAACTCATGGTCATGCCTGGAAGCCTTAAATATGGGTACCCTACCCCATCTCCTCATTAACTCTTAAGGAGGGCCTTCCAACTACCATCCTGACTGGTAATTCATTTTTGGATTAGAGGACTGTGGAGAAATTATACGCAATAGGTACTAGTTTAGTGAGGGTCATCTCAACCATTATTGGTTTTTCCTCATCATCTCTCTCATAACATACATGGTCTATCTTGGCAAACTCCCCCCTTTCAGCAGTTGTGCAACACATATCCAATTTCTATTAATAACAAAAAGTTCGTAAATTGACCCTTTTATACAAAGGTTCATCAAATAAAAAATTCACTCATATTTAGTCTGCCATAGTCTCTTGGCTAGTTATAGTTATATTTACAAACTGGGGAAAACAAGGGTATTACAATCCCCTCCCCTTTAAAGGAACATTGTCCTCAATGTTCTATCTATCGATGTGCTCTGTATGTATAGAAGTAAACTAAAATGGATATGCCTCTTTCATGGCATCCTCCATTTCCCATGTAGCCTCATTTGGGCCAAAGTGTTTCCACTGCACCTTGACCTATGCAATGGTTTTGTTCCTAAGTGGGGTTTCCTTCCTGTCTATTATGCATTGATGTTCTAGCAGAAATTATCCCTCGGGTTCCACCTGAATCACAGACGAGGCAATAATGTGATTAGAATCATGTACATACTTCTTTAATAAAGAAACATGTTAAACATTATGCTCCTTCACTGTGGGAGGAAGTGCTATCCAATAGGCTACTGGACCCACTCTATCTAAAACTTCAAAGGGTCCACAATACCGAGGTGCCATCTTGGCACAAGCTCCCATCCTCAAAGATATTTTCCTGGTTCTGATTCGAAGATACACATGATCCCCTACTTTGAACTCTCTAGGAATCCTTTTCATGTATGGATAGGTATTTTGTCTATCCTAAGATATATTCATATTTTGTCTTATCTAAATTACTTGGTGTTCCATTTCCTTTAGCATTTCTGGCCCGATTGTAACTTTGTCTACTAGGTTGTTCCAGCTGATTGGAATATTCCATTGTCTTCCATAGAGGGCTTCAAAAGGGATCATTGTTAATGACTCTTGATAGCCATTGTTGTAGGAAAATTCTACCAGTGGTAGGTATTCCTCCTACTTCTTGGGTTGATGCATTACATGCATCCTCAACATGTCTTCTAACACTTGGTTTACCCTCTCTTTCTACCCATCAGTTTGAGGGTGATAGGTTGTACTAAAGAGCAATTTTGTTTCAAAACCAGCAAACGGAGACTTCCCAAAGTTTGAAGTAATTTTTTT
>ML802308.1:0-31068 GCA_009831015.1 Picea engelmannii
TGAATAACATAGCAACTATAATGCATAAAGAAACCAAAAAATAGGATATACGTGGTTCACCCCAGTGTGGGGATACATCCACCAACTCTTCTCTTCTTTATTGTATTCTTTCAATATTCTATAAGCATAGAGCCACAAGAACCTACTCCGCATCGGATAGGAGATCTGCATGCACCTCGCCAAATCCTCCTTCCCTGAGCTAGGTTTAAGCACAAAATCATTCTTACAATCTGCACACAAGCTTCTTACAATCAATTTCACTTAGCTTTACAATTTATTAACACACAGTAAGCACAAAACCCTTTGCAGTCAGATAGATCAAACTATAGCACTTAGCATACTCGCCTCATTACCCTTAGCACCACCTACTTACATCACCTAGCTTTCTATTTATACATTACAAATGGGGCCTAAACATGGGTAAACCCATGGGTCTACATCCCATACTCGTTACATAAACCCTAAACCCAAAGATTCCCTAAGAAGGGGTTGATATCCCATGATCTCCTCTTCGCCTTTCGCTCCGCCTTTGACCAGACTGTCGAAGTCCCAAAATTGGTCAAGGGCCAACATATGAATGGAGCAATGTGAACAGAAATTCAACATGTTTAAAAAAAGGTTGATGACAACTCCCATACTCAAGGTACAAGATATGGATTAGGATTTTCTATTTTGTACAAATTATTCAAAAGAAGGATTAAGCATAATCCTGATGAAAGAAGGTAGGGTGATTTCCTACTCTTCAAGGAAATCGAGACTAAACGAAGAGAACTATGTAACACATGACTTATAACTTGTTGTATTAGTGCATGAGTTGAGGATTTGGAGACATTTCTTAGTCAAAAGAAAGTTTGAACTAAATATTGACCATACTAGACTTCAATGTATATTTATGCAAAGAAATTTGAATGCCATACAGAGAAGATGGTCAAAATAATTGAGTAAGTATGATTTCAACATAACATATATTAAAGGAATGTTAAACAATGTTGCATATGCCTTGAGTAGAATACCTCATGTCTTCTCAATGTTAACTTCACAAACAAATCTTCAGGGATATAGAAATTATAATACAAAATTAGAAAATGAAGTAATGTGAATTCTCAAGCGTGAGGGATATACTTTGGATAATGATGGAATATTAATATTTCACATAAGGATTTATGTACCTCCAAATGAATAAATTCATAAGTTGATACTTAGGGAAGAACACAGGACAATATATATGGATCATACTAGAGTGAAAAAGATGTATACGGATCTAAAACCACTATTCCTTTTTAGTGGAATGAAGGACATAGTAGATTGCATGGCTATATGTCTAGAATGTTAGAATGTAAATGTTAAGCATCGAGTTACATCAAGATTATTACAATCTTATGTAATACTAGAATAAAAATGGGAAGTGATTTCGATGAACTTCATACTTGGATTTCCTGTTATGTAAAGGACACATAACTCTGTCTTAGTAGTAGTGGATACCTTGAAAAAGAGTGTGGATTTTATTTCAATAAAGAATATCTATTAGGGTTATAACATAGATTTCTATTTGTTATGAAACCTAACCCAAGCCCTCAACCTTAATTGGTGCTTGCAAGACTATTTTTGGGTAGTTTCACAAAACAATTCCCATAAAAAAAGGAATACACACTTCTCTTAAAGTAAAATATCATATACATCTAGACATGTGCTCCTTTTCTTTATCAAAATCACATATACATCTTGTAGCATGCTTTTCCCGGCTTAAAATTTTGGATTTGAGGGGCTTTTGAGGGGGAAATTTTATGGGTTTTGTCCTTGTGACCAAGGAGGTAATATATGCTTCCTTAGGTAGCATTTTAATCTCTTATCAAGTGTCTTAATTCCTATTATTTATTTATTAGAAATCATCATTTGATCTAGAAGAAACCACACAATGAACAAACCTTGGGAATTTTCCCTTTTGTGTCTTGTAATTTTCCTAGCCGAAGAAAGTAATGGATTTTGATATGTCTGTTGTAACTTCTTACATGTTATTTGCATGATGTAACTTCTTACCATGTTTTGATGCATGTGAAATAGATGCAATTGAGTAAATACATACTCTTGAATCTCTTGAAAACCTTGTCTCATTATTCCAAATTGAATGGCTTCTAGTGATGATATAGAACAATATTTTGTCACTTGAGTGCTAATTTAGTTTGAAGAATAAATCTATGTGTATGCATTCCTAATTGAGTCGTGTTCATATGAATTAACCCTACAAGGATGAATCTTCAATTTAAAGAATATTTACAAGAAAAGTATTGTAACAAGTCTCTTTCTACCCATTTTATAGAAAATTATAATTGAAAATTTGCATGCAATTTGAACTTGAATGAGATGAGTTGAATGAACCACTTATATCAATTTAAGGTTGATTATATATGACCAATTGAGGGTAGACTTGATGTATTATTATTGTTGATGACAATTTTGAACCATTGAATAATTAGTAGAGGATTAATCATTGTGGACTAAAGATGACATTTGAGGGCAAATTTGTTGTATTAATATTGTTGAAGACAATTGTGAATTGTTAAATGATTAGTAGAGGAATAATCATTATGGACTAAAGACTTGTCTTGATTAAATTGGTAATTGAGCTATATTTTCTACTTGTTATATGTTCCTTTGTGGTGATTGAAATGTTGCAAGTGATAGCATCATGTATTTGAAATTATATAAAGCATATATTGCAATGTAATGGAAAATAAGTGATTATAGTATTGTTTCAAAAAAAAAAACTTTTGTAAGTTGTGTGATTTATTTTTTCTTAATGTCTCGGAGGGGTGTTACATTAAATGTTTTCTATAGTATGTATATTATTATACTTGTAAATGGCATTGTCAAATGCATTAAAAAATGAAATATTAGTTTGTGTTGGCTTCGTTTCATATTTAGATTTTAACCAGTATTTGCAAAATTTATTATTTCATGTGTTCAAGTTATGAAAAGTTGTTAACCATTCTCAAATTCACTTCTTATTCTTGCAGTGGCAGAGAAAAACTTGGTATATACGTTGCACATTGAATAATCTTTGCCAATTTACTACACATGCTCATGCATTGAATGAGATTTTCTGAATTCCTACACTTTCATATGGTAGTGGAGATGCCATATCTCTATGTTTGAGTTAATACACCCTAATATTTACATCATGCACTACCTTCTTCAACCATAGTTGTCATATATGTACCAATTCCCATCACCACCTTGATCCACCTTCACATCACTACCGTGTACCACCTTCTTCAAGGAAACACTTCAACCATAGAAACCTCGGTAATTAAAGACCATTTCTAGGCACATACTATTGGAAAATTTGTTGTCATTGATGTCAACATTATAAGAAGCTATAAATCAAAGCCTAGAAGCCCCTAAAAGTGATGATGATGTGTCCACTTTAAGAATCCTTGAAGAGCCTTGAAGGATCCTTGACATAAATGTATATAACTTCAAAGTGGTCCCCTTATGGTGTAGATTTTAAGCATGGCCCTCGCGGGATGAGATAACATGTGGTTAGTTCCACATGCCCACTTTGAGTTGTACACAAATAGAACCCACAAGATTTCCAATATAAATATTACAAGCCTGCAAATTTCCAAGTTAAATATTACAAGATGGAGATTGTTGAAGGTATTAATTTTTGGTCAATGTGGATACCTTATCCTTAAGGGAATTTTTACCCTACATAACTAACACATATGGAAGCCCAAATTACATGGTTGGAAATCTTATTCTAAGACCTTTCCAACGACCGTGATCCTCCTGTTTTCGTTCTTTGATCCCAATGACTGCATTGTCCTCTTGTCTTCATGTTGATTCCCCTTTTCTTCATGCTTCTATTTTTATTGTTTTTCTCCCCCCCTTTGACATCAATGACAAAGGGTAACTCCCCCTGACAGTATTCCCCTTTTTGTTCTTGTAGAAGATCATGGAAATAAATTTGGAGCAGAAATTACTCCCAGTTTTTATCGAAGATACTCAAAGGTATCCTTAGGAAGAGTCTTTGTGAAGATGTCTTCAATATATTATTTTGTCCCAATCTACTCCAACTTGATATTCTTTTCTCTGAATTGTTCCCATAGAAAGTGTAACTTAATAGGAATTTGTTTGGTCTTGGAATGCATCATTGGATTGTTAGATATGCTTATAGCACTTGGTGTTGTCACACAGTATTAGAATAGGCTCATCATATCTCACTTGTATATATTGCAGGGTTTGCTTCATCTAAATAATCTTAGTACTGTTGGAAGACTGATAGGGTGGGGGTGAATTAGTATGAGCACTTTATACCACTTTTAGCCAAAATATGTAAACATCAACTTTATCAACAATATTCAACATTTTATCATCAATGTATCATCTATGATTGCATTCAATATATCATGAGCATATAATAATAAGAAACATCACATCAAATACACAGTACACCAATATTTATGTGGAAACCCAAATGGGAGAAAACCACAAAATGTTTTCTTATATATATCAAGAATTCATTCATAGGAAGCACCAACTTCCAAATTATCTAGCTACAACTGGAAGGAGGCTGCAACCCCCTATTATTAGGCTCTAATCTTAAGGAAGCTACAAATCCCTTAGTTTTCCAGCACCAACTAGAAGGAGGCTACACCCCCCTTTCCTTTCCCCGTCCTACCACCCTGAAATATAAGTGTAGACCAACTGTCACTACCACAATCACTGCAACTGTCACTGCCTCTGTCACATCAACCTACCACTATATCCAACCTGTCCAATCTATCACTGTCACTGATACTCAACCAGATCCTCTCACATGGATCATATACCAAGGACACATCTCAGGTATATGTCCAACATCACCAACACATGCCTCTACCAAGCATGTACCAAACCATCAATATGTACCACAAGAAGTGCATAAACCCTGCACCAACCCCTGTACCAAACCATGCATCAACCATGCACCACAACTCTACCAAACTGTGCACCAACCATGCACCACAACTATACCAAAATTTTCATCAACCATGCACCAATACCTATACTTAATCGTGCATCAACCATGCACATAAATACGATAAAAAGTATCAATCGTGAACCATACCATCTACATCAACAATGTACATCAACATCTATACCATATACCATATCATGCCATACACCATATACCAATATAACCAAGATATGAACTATCAATATACCTTATAATATATACCTCAACCAACGTGTACCATACATCCAATATGTGCCTTAATTCATATACCACATCTCACAAACACATACCTCAAGCATGCTCCTCAATATCACCAAGATACAACCTCATACATGTACTACCACAACCATAACATATACCAAAAATAATGAGCTATCACATCAACCATGTATCAAACCCTCACTATTATGTAACCTCATCTTGTAACAATATATTAAAAAATGCATCTCAACCAAATTGCCTCAAACATGTACCATATGAAACAAGATATGCCTCAACAAAATACCCAAGAATTTGTTCCAAGTACAAACAAAAAATTCACCGGCAGTGTGCCTCTGCAAATCTATCTCATACAACCAATAGTACCTCAAGGGAATATACTCAACCTCACATGACCATACCTCAATAAATCACCAATATTCAACTTCAAACAACCATATAAACATACCTTTTACTTATGTAATTGGCTTGGAACTTATGAACCTGATACAAAGTCATGTAGCTTCACCTCATACCGCAACAACTAGGAACGAGAATCCTCCTTTACCTCTGTCTTGTCCTCGCATGATGAAGACTACATGTCATGAAGAGCCTTGTGTGACATCACTTAGGAAACCTACAGGGTTTCCTCTCATGAAACCCTATGCCTGACCCATGAGGGCCAACCAAATTAGGGTTTTACTTTGTCGTCGCTCTTCCTCCACTACATCATATTTTCACTACCTCAGATATGTCAATAAAATCCCTGCCAAAACCTTTTACAAGATAGATATTCAATGTGTTCAATAGGTGCTAATGGGAGTCTCTTGATATCTTATTTATAATTCCCAAGTGCCTTCCTTTATAGGCTATCTTGTAATGGTTTTACCCATTTTCCTTCTTTTAGGGCTAACCCACATTCTTGTTGCAAATACTTTACCCATAATTAGTCAACTCATAATTTCTTTGTTACAACTACTTTACCCATAATTAACTTCTTGTTGCAACCACTTTGACTATCAAAATTCTTGAAGACTTTCTAGAGGCTTCTAGAATAATTGACATCTTGTTGACCTTCTAGGAGTTTCTAGATTATTCCTGAGGGTCGTATAATTTTTACAAATCCATATCGCCTCAACCATAAGGAGACACGTGAAGTACCACCTATCACCAGAAACAAAATGATGTGTAATATCCATCTATGATAGTATTAATTGCAAGTATACCGAACTTCATGACTTTATTCCTCAATCAAATGTGGGTTTCATAACCACACCTTCGGGGCTTCATATATACTTCATCAAATTCACCTATCAATGACAACTAACTCACCATCAATATCAACCACATATCTAGGGCTTCCGGACTTATTCAAGGGTTGACATCAATGACAACCAACTATCCAAACCAATTGTCCAACAATCTCTCCCTTTGGCTGATCTAGATTATTTTTAGAACAACATGAAGGCATAAATAGAACCGAGCTATAACAACGAAATACAAAAAAATATAGAAGAGAACACATAAATACAGTGAAAATATACTTCTATTAAGATAGAAGAACATTGTAGAACACAATCTGGAAAAATGGGGTAGCTTATCTCTAAAAAAAAAGAGATGTTGGCTACACTTCATTCACAAGAAGATTTACATCACACTCCATTGCATGCTTAAAGGGCCTCCTTCACCTAAATTATATATGAGAGAGTGAGAGGAGAGAAATTCCCATGATGCATGTGGGATAAATTGGACTAAGTTTATAAAATTCCATAGACATGTAAAACACTAGGAATTCCCGAGCAGTCACCCATCCTAGTACTACTCTATCATGAGCGCGCTTAATTTTGGAGTTATAATGGGATCCAGTGCATTAACGCTATGATATAGGCATGTACATAAGACCACTAGGAAATCATTAAATGATGTTTGTAATTAACAAATGAAGATGACATTACATTACATTCAATTCCCTATCAAAAGGGTGAATATCATAGTTCATCAAAACCACAAGATCAAAATGGTGATTCCGTAGAAGAGGTGGATGGCCACTGAGATCCATCTAGATCATTCCTCCCCCCTTAAGAAGAAATGGTCCCCATTGTGTCAAGTTCCCTTCGAAGACAGGGAGACTTCAACTAAATATAAATCTTGGTGCAATGCTTACCTTGCTGAAGAAGTTGTCCTTCTTAGCTTGTTGAATAATGTCATGAACTTGTTGTTGGAGGGGTTGGATACATTCAACCAATATAGTTGCATGATCTACCTGAGTGTGGGAGGAATATATCGGTGAATATGCAGCATGAAGAGTATGAATATTTTTGTTATAACCTTGCTTGAATGGGCAGTGTGGAGGCACCCTTGTAGGTGCAACAAGAATATCTTGGTACTCATCTACAATATTGTTGATCTTCTTCTACTAGATAGAAAGGTCTTGGGATTAGGATGTAGTGGTTGCAGTGTCCTTTTTTTCACCTTCTGATTGGATTGTGAAGAGGCCAAACTTTGTAGTATGAGAGATTACTTTGTAGCATTGTTTTGGTGGGAAAACAATCATAACTACCTTTGGTATCTTGTATAGCTGATCTCCCAGAGTAACAATGATGCTACGGGGTCGAGACTCATAAACAACATGACACATCCACATATATGGTTGGCATAATATAACATCACAAACTTATAGTGGGGAAACATCACACAATACATCATCCTTTAAGGGCTTGATGTCGTAGGATAGGCGACATTGTTGGATGACATGAAGATCTTGACCCTGGAGAAGCCACCCGATGTTGTATGATTGCGGGTGTGGTTTTGTTGGAAAATCCAATTGATTGAAAACCTATGTTGAGATGATGTTCTTTTGGCTTTCGCTATCAACAATAAAATGTAGCAGGGTCCCCTTCAGCCACATATGTGAATGGAAGAGTCGCTTCCCCTCCTCGAGATCCTCTTGTAGTTGGATTGTTGCAATTGCGATAGTAGCAGTGGCTTATGCATCAATGATATGTCTCCTTTTATTATTTTCTAAATCAAGGTCCAAGTCGGGGTTTGACTCTTTGTCTTTGAGCTCAGCCACCAATGACTATATTGAGTGACATTAATTAGTATTGTGCCAAGGGCTGTTGTGGAACTCACACCACGTTTCGGTGTCTTTCTTAGACTTATCGTTACCCTTCTTTGCCTGCATCTAGGAATGGATTTCTTGGGTTTGGCCTTCCTTGCTTTGTCCATGCTTCTTCCACTTACTCTGTTTCCTGAGTTTCTGCTCAATTTTGATTGCATATCGATAATCAACTCCCAATGAGGAGATGTCCAAGAAATCCATATTTGTTTGGATGTACCTGTGCAAACCATTGTGGTACTTCACAACCAGGTGATGTTCGGAGTCTTTGATACACAAATTTGAACACAAGGTATGAAATATGTTGGTGTACTTTGACACCTTCTGCTCTCTTTTCTAACACAGAGTTGTCCATCTCATGTATTGGTCATCATAGTTTCTGACATGGTAGAACTCCTCCTTTAGGGAATCTACAAAGGTCGCCCAAGTGGGTTCTCTCCCAAATAGTGTAGATTCATCTATGGTGTACATCTCCCAGTAACCCTCCCACCAAGTTCTGAAATGGGGAAGGGATTTAAGGAGTGCGAAGGTGATATTTTTAGTGTCGATTTTTTTTTGGACAGAGTAATAACCTTTTAGCATATTCAACCATTTTTCTAGAGTATCTGCATCTATCTAACCTTCAAATAAGGGGATATCAAAATTGACTTGTACCTTGAAGGGTGTCTCACTTGTGAAATGTTTTCTTATTGAATATGCCTCAGTTTCCGCCATCGTTAGTCTTCTAAGGATTTGAGTGAAGTTTTTCATCATCTCATTCCTTTGTCGCACAAGGGCTTCCTCGAGCAACATCTTGAAAGGATCTCCTTCTCTTTCATCTCTCTTTTCTTTCTCCATGGGAGGTTGCTTGGGATAGCAAGAGTGTTTTTCCTCAAGAGAAACTAGCTTGAGACCCAAATATCTATACCCTAACCTCATCGGGGACTTGCTCTGAGAAATGACAATGAGCAGACTACTTTGATACCATTGATCCAGATTATTTTCAGAACAACATGAAGGAAGAAATATAACCGAGATATAACAATGAAATACACAAAAATATAGAAGAGAACACAGAAATACAGTGAAACCCAACTTCTATTACCGAATAAGATAGAAGAACATTTTAGAACACAAACTAGAAAAATGGGGTAGCTTATCTCTAAAAAGAAAGATATGTTGGCTACACTTCATTTACAATAACTTTACATCACACTCCATTGCATGCTTAAAGGGCCTCCTTCACCTCAACTATATATGAGAGAGTGAGAGGAGAACAATTACCATGATGCATGTGGGATAAATTGGACTAAGTTTATAAAATTTCATAGGCATGTAAAACACTAGGACTTCCTGGGTGGTCACCCATCCTAGTACTACTCTATCCTAAGCATGCTTAACTGTGGAGTTCTAATGGGATCTTCTAAATTAACGCCATGTTGTAGGCATGTACATAAGACCACTAGGAAATCATTAAATGATGTTTGTAATTAACAAATGAAGATGACATTACATTACATTCTATTCCCCATAAAAAGAGTGAATATCATGGTTTATCAAAACCACAGGCTCAAAATGGTGATTCAGTGGAAGAGGTGGATGGCCACTGATATCCATCTGGATCATTGGCATTGATGGAAACCATGATTCTCCAACACTCATGCTCCCCCTATCAAAATTTCTCCTCATCAATGTTTCTCACTCTCCCTCTTTGAAATCAATGGAAAAGGGTATCTCTCCTTGGGGATTCTCCCTTATATTCATACATTTGTTCTCTCTCTATGTTTCCATGTCTTTTTTTCTTTCTATTCTCCTTTTAAATCATGAGAAAAAATACAACTCATGTAACACACCCACGGTGGGGCGTAAAATTTTTGTTCTTCTTAAGAAAAACAATACCCTCATTCGGGGTCTCTATTCCATTCTTCTCTTCCATAGCTTCCCAGCCATGGTCTCCATGCTCTGAAACGAGCTCAGATATGGAAGCTACCCTCTCCTAAGTTCTTTTGGTTCTTCCATACCTCCATATTTTCATATGACCGCAGGCTATGACCAGATTCCAAGACAACAGGCACCAAGACAACCACCCCGCGAATCCTCCGAAGTGGTCAACCTATGAAATTCATGATCCGATCTTGTGTGTCCTCAGGGATTTCTATGTCCCTAATTCACTTTGGGACTTCAGTGTTCGGGAGTTTCAAACATTCCAACTCTTTTTCCTTCGAAGTACTCTGTACTCAGAGTTACAAATTGAGCGCCACACATCTTCCCCAATCAACGATCGATATTCATCCTTTGCCCTGCTTTGGGTGACTTGCGGTCAATTCTCCTCTGCATTCTTTCTTACAGAGTGAATCTCCAACCCCCATGTGTTTTGACAATGAATGACTAGGATACTTCCTTACCTTTGGAGCTTCAGACAACTTTTGGTCAATGCTCCACTTCCATACTCTTTGATCTGCTGATGCATGTCCCTCTGAGATCGACGGTCAATATTTACTTTGGAAATTAGGGATTTGGGAGTTCTTAACTCGCGTGACCCCACTTTCCTCCAAAGTGACTATCTTCTGAAATGGAATATCTTATAACACATGTCCTCGACTGACAGACGACTTAGATGAACTATGGATCTCCGGCCTTTGGGAGTTCTTGTTCAACACCTCCCATTTTCTCCCGAAGTGACTTCCTCTGAAATGGAAGATCTCCTTCCACGCATCCCTTCCGATGGACGAATGTGATCCACTTCATGAATTCAGTGTTCGGGAGTTTCAAATATTCCCACACCTTTTTCCTCTGAATGCTTTTCCCTGAAGTCGACATTTTGTCGACGCATGTCTCCCATAGGTCGACGACTACAAATAACTTTGTCTCTTCGGGATTTGGGAGTTTCAAACTCTCCCCACTCAATTTCTCCCATATTTCTTTCACCTGAAGTCAACGATCTTTCAACACGTGTCTACCACAGATCGATGGCTGCAAATCACTTCATCTCTTTGGGCTTCAAGAGGTTCAATCTCCCCACACTCATTTTCTCCTAGAGTTCTTTCACCTGAAGTCGACGGATTTCTGCCATGTATCCTTTCTCTCAAATCGATGGTACAGAAGGACCTTATTACTCCATTGATTTTCAAAGGAACTCATGAGTAACTGCCTCTTAATACCCCAATGTGTACCACTTCGAGAGGGACACCTAGCAACGCCGCCGCTCAACACATGGGCCCCCACATGAACTCGACGTAATATGCACATCCCCTCGATCAAATGGTCATGAGGGATCCCGAAGGATCCTTATATCCATGGTTCACATTAACTTCAAGAATTTGGGGAAATTATCCTCCCGTACGTTGAATATGCTCGATTCGCCGGACCCGTGAAGTCCGAAGGGTTCTAAGGGTTAACACCTGCGTTCTTTCTCCAGATCTGAGGATCGTGAAGACCTTCGGATTCTCCTAAACTAATCTCATCCATTCATCTTCCAAACAAAATGATCTCTCCTTTTGGGACTTAAATCTCTCTATCATACCTGAGTTGTGCCAGCTCCTTAAGTACTAGGTATTTTTCACTAATTCTCCTGAACTTAACGCTTACAGAGATCCTCCACACACCTCTTGCACTCATTTATCAACTCTAGAACTAAAGGGGTTCTTGATCTATGCACACCTCACAAAGGTTCTGTGCACACAGGCACTGCCTCTCCTGAGCTTTATCGACCCCTTCCTTGAGAATGACTAGGAGTGTCGGCATGCACACATGAGGCTATGCCCAAATTCAACTAATTCACAATTCATTTATTTTAACTTGGTTCACCACTGGGCTCGGGAATTTACGTGTACAGGCCATAGAATTTCTTATTTTCTAAAATATGCAATTAGGAAGAATTGAAGGGATACATTACAACTATTAAGCAAGCATGTCCATCCCTGCAACATTCATAGGATATCCAACTTTAATTCACAATTACCACTTAAATACATAAGATATGAAATTACTTATCTATTACAGGTGGTAGCCAACTAACAAACTGTGGGTGTTCGTCCTTCCACCCGACCATAGGCTCATAGGCATTCATTCTTAGTGCTCTGGCCACCCCCATGCCAAGCCATGATATCACCAGGGAATGTATGCCAATTCTCATCAATATTCTCTCTTTCACATATTATGCGAGGTTTATCAGATGCTTCCTTAGCATCAAGCTCGCGACCTTCTGCATAGGTCCCATTCTCTGCATGCTCTCAAATATTTTTCTCTCTGTCATGGCCTCAATGAGGTTTATCAAATTCTTCCTCAACATCAAGTTCATGGCCTTAGGTGCATTCTTTGTTGGCGATCTCTCCTCGTTATCCTCCCTCTATCTCACTTTTACTATCTTCATGGGTCTATCCCCTTACATGCACACCCTTCTCAAGAAGGTTCTTTCTTGTTCTATCTTTTTCCTTTTGTCAGAAGGAATCTTGGGTCATCCTCATCTACCAGACCCAGTGGTACTTTGAGATGACATTATGTATCTAGACCATGATTCCATTCATCAGGGTGGTTGATAGTTCAACCACCAGTCCTTTATTCATTAAATGATTCCTCCTTGGTAACCGGAGGAGGTTTTTTATCCTCATCACAAGAAATTTGGGGTCATCTTATACAATGGACCCTCTCTTATAGTTTTCACATTCTTTCCTCTAGTGATATCATGGACAATACTTTTAAGGCTTCACCCCCATAGTCATTTATTGGCAACTCAACAATAATACATTTACATTGTTCCCATGTCACAACATGGTATTCCTAATTAATGATTAATTACAATTTGGTGGAAACAGGGGTGTTACAATCCCCTCCCCCTTAAAAAGAAACATCGTCCTCGATGTTATTTCTCATTCAACCACTTCAGAAGTCTTGACCTTCTTTCTCAATCATGTCTTTTTTTTAAACTCTTAGTCTTCATTACCTGCCTTCAATAATTCTTGGACAACAAGCACATTAATCATTGTCTCATGTGAAAACATTTTATTGTTACATAAAATTTCTAGGAAAATTTCATAATCTAGCACAATAATTATCTGCGCAATTTGTGGATTTGTGTCCTCATGGTCGTCTTGTTATCCAGGCTCACTTTTTTGTTTTCCTTGTCATACCCATTGTGTGTATGATCCCAATCAATAGTTTACAACAAGTATCAAAGTCTCATCTTCCTTGTGGTCACTCACCCTCCAGGCCTAGGCTCAGGTATCCCCTTATTTGTTATACAGTTCTTTGGGAAATCCATCTTGCCTTGCCAAGGTTTTCTTGCATAGGAATAACTAACCATCACGTGCATGATCCCAATAGTTTACAATAACTATAATATTTTCCTCTTACTTGTGGTCACTCACCCTCCAGGCCTAGGCTCATGCATCTCCTTCTCTGTTATACAATTCTTCGGGCGATCCATCTTTCCTTGCTAAGGTTTTCTTGCACAGGAAGAATTCCAGAGACTTTATCAAGCCTTATAATTGAGGCATCCCTTAGACTTTATCTTCTGCGGTGTCCCTTTGTCTTATGTTACCTCAACACAATATATTCTAGGCAATCATGGCTTACCATGGGGTTATCATGGCTCAATAGTGGCCATTTTGTTTATGCTTTTATAGCTTGACAACCTTCATCTGTCCTTTCTGGACAAATCTTTTCTTCTCACCTATATCACGGGTATGCAAAAATTCATGAGACATCATCATAAATTTTAAATTCAATTTTTTCTTGTAAATCTTTCACCCACAGATTTCCATATTCCACATTTTGTTTTCATATTTGTTCCGCACAGGAACCAGATTCACAATTATGGGACTTTCCTTCCCATAGCAGTTTGGTTCAATAGGCAATTTTGGTCTTCCTTATGGGCTTACAACACTTCCATATCCAAGATCCTTGCTTCCTGCACTTTCAACTTCAATCAACCAAACAAATTGTTAGTTTCCCACACACATATATTTTCACTGCACCTTTATAATGTCATCACAAACAATTTTTTTAATTGTGCATGCTAACAGTCAAATCACTTTTATCTATTCGATGACACAAGAAAAATTAAATTTCATTCCTTACACATGCATTAGTCCAACATATCAATTTTTTCAAAATGAATTTCAGATATCAATTGAGTTTAATGAATGTGCCAACATTCGTGGCCACATTCATACCCAATGCACCCTTGCATTGATTTCAAGTTAGGCACTCTTGCCAAGGTGTGTTTGAATTCAACCAACTTATTACCATATGGAATCTTTGTCCATATTTATTATTTTAGCAGAACCATATTTTTTTCTCTAAATCAATCACAACCCTAAAATCGTCATTCATGAAAATCCAAGTTTCACATGAATTCCTTTAAGCATTCCTTTGGCATCCATATAATGTACTTAAAATTTTTGGAAGGTCCTCCTTCCTCAATGGAAGTTTCATTGTCTTCCCTTCATGCAAATATGCACTTCCTCGAAGCAATTCCATGAAATGTGCTTGCTATGAGCACCTTTATTCCCATATAACCAGTCCTCACGACCAGAGTCTAAGGTAAAGTGTTAAACTCTATCTTCCTTGACTGGACTGGAGGAACTCCATTTTGTTTCCTGGGACTGAGAGTTGTGATCTCAACTCTATTCTTTTCAGGAGCTATCCTTTTAGCTCTCGCACCTGGGCGCTATGATCCTAGATAAATATCTCGTCTGCAAATTGATGGTGTAGATCTGTCTTCCCCCAGATCCAACGACTGCAAGGGATTGCAGAACCTCAACTAGCTCGTGGTTTAATTCTCCTTCCAACCTCCACAATGGATACAGGTCGTCTGATCTACGATCGGATCCCAAACTCAAAACAATGCTATATTGGATTTAAATTACAGGTACAGGTATCGACGTTAACCCATGTGCACATGAAATCTCCACAATGATCGCAGGTCATCGATCATAGACCTTGATCGATTTTACCCACATGATTTCCAAAAAATAATAATGCCAACATAGAAGTGTTTGATCGAGAATTTAGATTGAGAGCAGAGCTTCGATGTGATAAATTCAACCACAGAACCCAATCACAGTATGATTTTTATGCGACAATAACACGTGGGTTCCTTGAAGGTTCTCCCACATATCATTCACTGATCGGTGGTTCCCAGCGATTGTGGAATCCAAATATGCTCACTCTTTATCAGAGAGTTCAATCTCTGCAATCTGAAAAGTGCTCACCCAACTCTTTTAATCATGGGCATTGATTCTCCTCCCTAATGATATCAATGACGCTGGTTGATTGCGGGCTGTGAACTAGCACGTCCATAAATTTCTCCTTTGTGCTCCACAATGATCCCTGACCATCGATATAATCGAATGACTGGTGTTTGATATGTTAACACTAGTGGATAGTGAAGTCAATTTGAAGACTGTGATCAGTCTTCCCTCCGATGCGCGGTTCACATTCATCTCCTCTGCTAGGTTCTTGAGTATCCTAATTCGATCAGGGTTTTCATCTTGAATCATACTCTACTTGGGTATCTAAGGCATATAACTATCTTTTCTTAACATGGCTTCAACCAAGCCTATTCACACAGTTCTTCCACAGGGAACTCCCTCATCATGCAACTTCCTTATTGCACGTCCATCACTATCTGTGATGGCCTCAACCTTGAGTTAGCTTTAGTTGTTTACCAAATATTCCCTAAGGAATATAAACATGCATCTTTGTCATGCACCCAAATTATGTATCCATACATATTCTGGTTTTTTTAACTTACATCCATGATGAACTTAACCATATGAATAATCAAAAGTCTATGTGTCGCTACCATGGGTATATTTCACAGCCTACATATATCTATATTCTAAAATTATTGAACTCATGACTGTTCAAACTCATTCTTATGTGATCCTCAAGGCATAATCATTTGCCTCTTATCCTGACAACAGACCACCCTTGCTCATTTACCCTTTAATTTATTTATACTCATCTTTCCTGAGGGAATGGAGCGCATTTCCCTTAATCTAACATTAAAAACAAAACTTTCATGACTCTTCAAAAATAGAATCAACCATGCATCCATGGTATTCACTTAATCTTGGAAAGTTCAATTCTTGCCTTACATATCACTCATCAAGGCATCCATATTGTGCCTTTAGTATACATATATCCTTACATCATACGTGTGCATCACTTTCATGTTTAATATCATTCATACCTAACTGGTATTACTACCAGGATTCATATCAAGAAGTTTCACAATGCATTAAATCCATGCACTCAAGCATAAACACACATAAGCCTAACCAAACATCCATCATGCAAGCTCATTTCTTGCACCCTTTCCATGTCATGCATGCACATGGGCATCTCAGACTTCCATATCCTCCTCCAAGGATATTTCTTCCATCCTTATGACAAGCCTCATAGGAACACTCAACATTGAGTTTCCCTCTCAGTTGAGAGCTTGCAGTCATTCACACGACATCCACATGGAAGTTGAGTCAGACATAGTCATAACTATGTTCCCTTTTTATATGATAACATCTAGCATGAAAACACTCTTGCCTCAACCTCCCTGGAACATTACCCAACTTATAAATACAATCTAGGCAATTATAACCATGCCCAAGGTAACAAAATTAGCCAAACTAGCCTCCAACTATATCTACATGGATACCATCCACCACTGGATGTCAATCTGACCCATTGGGCTTCTAGAAGTGCCCCAACACTTCCTTTACCACATACAGGATCAACATTTAGTCAACCATTTTATCTTAATTTTAAAAATTTAATGTCTATTACCATTTGGACTATCCCCTTAAATCCCAAATACAATTTTGAAATATGTTACTTACTAAGTATTCTAGTTCATAAATCCAAAGTATCTTTAGGTCAAGATCGATCTTGACCATTACACCTAGAATTCTTCCTTATGTTTAGCAACAGTCAGGGATGGAGGCCACTCTCCTCCTCCCACAAGAACTTTGCAGATTAGTTTCCTATCCACCAAGCAAGGGAGGTTGTTGTGATTTCTCACTCAATCACTCTATTTCTACAGCTCCGTTTATCAACTTGTTTAAAAAAAAAACTTGTTCGGCAATTCTCGTAACCAGAAACAAAATTCATTTCTCAATCCACTTTGAAACCCAAGAGTTGTGCATGCTCTCCCTTTTTAGGGAATGGTCACCAGACTCATTCCTTTGATCGTGAGGAGTTATACACCTATACTAGGTTGAACCCTTCATTAAAGCAGTAATCATCACTGCTACAGATCCTTTCCATCCGTTCACATTGCTATTTTAGTTTAAATATTAGTGTTCTTCAGCATAATCCTAGTCCTATAGGATCAACTATCATTTCCCAAGAAATGTTAGGCTTCCTTTGTCTCAAACTAGCATGAGTCAATATCGTTGGTTAAAATCCCAATTGTATTTTAAATCTGCATCCTTCTACTCAGGGAACTTATGCAGATGATTTATGTTTGGAAATAATATTCTCCATAGGATCATCTTAGCCTTGGCAACCAAATCTTATGACCATACAACAACACGTACAATTGCATAGTGAAGTCAACTTATCTATTTTGGAATATTAGCAACATACAGTGCCGATTTCCAAAACATCTATCCACAGTAAAGGATTTCATTCCTCTCTTCAGTAGAGGCTTTCTAATCCTCTAAATATAGTTTTTAAGTGACTTGCCCATGAGCCCAAGCAGGCCAATTATTGTAACATCCTCTGATACCAATTTGTAACACACCCATAGCGGGGCATTAAAAAAAAATTCTTCTTAAGAAAAACAATACCCTCATTCAGGGTCTCTATTCCATTCTTCTCTTCCAGTGCTTCCCATCCATGGTCTCCATGATTTGAACCAAGCTTAGAGTTGGAAGATACCCTCTCCCGAGTTATTCAAGTTCTTCCATCCCTCTATATTTTCATATGACCATGGGATATGACCAGATGCCAAGACAACAGGATCCAAGACAACCACCCTGTGAATCCTTTGGAGTGGTAAACCTCTAAATTTCACGATACAACGTCGACTGTCCTCATGGATTTCGATGGCCCTGATTCACTTCGGGACTTCGGTGTTCGGGAGTTTCAAACATTCCAACTCTTTTTCCTTCGAAGTACTCTGTACTCTAGGTTACGTATCGAGCACCATGCGTCTTCCCCGATCAACGGTCGATATCTGTCCTTTTCCCTTCTTCGGGTGACTTGCAGTCAACGCTCCTCCACGTTATTTCTTCTGGAGTGAATCTCCAACCCCCACATGTTCCGACAATGGACGACTAGGATAATTCCTTACCTTTTGAGCTTCAAACGAATTTTGTTCAATGCTCCACTTCCTTTCCTTCGGAGTTCTCACTTCTGGACTATGCGATCTGTTGACGTGTGTCCCTCTTAGATTGACAATCACGATTTACTTCAGAAATTCGGACTTCGGGAGTTCTTAACTCACGTGACCCCACTTTCCTCTAAAGTGACTATATTATGAAATGATAGATATGATGACACCTTTCCTCAGCTGACATATGGATTATATGAACTCCGACTCTCTAGCCTTCAGGAGTTCTTTTTCAACACATCCCCTTTTCTCCTGGAGTGACTTTCCTCGAAATGGAAGATCTCCTGCCACACATCCCTTCCGAAGGACGGATGTGATCTACTTCGGGACTTCAGCGTTTGGGAGTTTCAAACATTCCCATGCCTTTTTCCTCCTAATTATTTTCCCTGAACTCGACGATCTATCAACGTCTGTCTCCCACAGATCGACGACTACAAATAACTTCGGCTCTTCAGGATTCAGGAGTTTCAAACTCTCCCCAATCGCTTTATCCTGGAGTTATTTCACCCAAAATCGATGATCTGTTGATGTGTATCTCCCACAGATCGACAACTACAAATCACTTTGGCTCTTCGAGCTTCGAGAGTTTCAATCTCTCCACACTTATTTTCTCCTAGATTTCTTTCACCCGAATTCAACGGATCACTGTCACGTATCCTTTATCTCGTATTGATGGTACAGACGGACTCTGTTACTTTGTTGATTTCCAAAGGAACTCATGGCTAACCGCCTCTTAATACCCCAATGTGTACCACTCTGAAAGGGACACCTGGAAATGCTGCCACTCGACACATGGGCCCCCACATGAATTCGACGTAATACACAAATCACCTCGATCAAACAGTCGTGAGGGATCGTGAAGGATCCTTAGATCCACAGTTCACATTAACTTCGAAACTTCAGAACTTTGGGGAAATTCTCCTCCCGTATGATGAATATGCTCAATTCACCAGACCTACGAAGTCCAAAGGGTTCTAATGGTTAACACCTGTGTTCTTTCTCCAGATCCAACGATCATGAAGAACTTCAGCTTCTCCTGAAACAATCTCATCCATTCGTCTTCCAAATGAAAGGATCTCTCCTTTTGGGACTTAAATCTTGCTATCCTACCTAAGTTTTTCCATCTCCTTAAGTACTTAGGTATTTTGCGCTAATTCTCTTGAACTTAACGCTTATAGAGATCCTCCACACACCTCTTGTGCTCATTTATCAACTCTAGAACTAAATGGGTTCTCGATCTCTACACGCCTCTCAAAGGTTCTATGCACACATGCACTACCTCTCCTAATCTTGACTAACCCCTTCCTTCAGAATGACTGGGAGTGTCAGCATGCACATGTGAGGCTATGCCCAAAGTCAACGAATTCAAAGTTCATTTATTTTAACTTGGGCCACCATCGGTCTCAAACGTTTACATGTATAGGCCAGAGAATTTCTTATTTTCTAAAATATGCAATTAGGCAAAATTGAAGGGATACAATATAACCATTAAGATAACATGTCCATCCCTGCAACATTCAGTTTGACTAGTTGATTTGAGTTTAGATGTTGCATTGGGATCATCACCATGAAACATTGGGATCATCACCATGCTAATTCGACCTTGACTTGGTATCATCACCAGAGTGGCGCATTAGCCTTGATTCCTTGAGTTAACTCCTCACTACTTTTTGTTTAGTCAGTTAACTGAAGACTAGTGGACTAGTTAACTCAACTAGGTGGCAGTTCACTCCCGTAACTACCTGAGAGACTAGAATAGGTGGCAGTTCACTCCCATAACTGCTTCAGAGACTAGAATAGGTGGCAGTTCACTCCTGTAACTGCTGGTGTGTGTCCATATCACTCTAGACCAACACTATGGCGACTTGGTTCACCTCAAGTCAAACTCATTGAGTTATACAAAGTATATCATGTGTAAATTATTCATTATTCACAACGGTTAATGAGAATTATTTCCATTCTTTCTCTCCTTCTTCTTCTTTCTCCAATTATCTCTACAAATGTGTGTGTTATTGTTTAGCTAGATCTATTCTATGCAGGTTCAACACATTTACATGGTTCACACTTAACAAATTATGCTTCATATTTTCAACAAGTAGGACATTTTCTGCCACAGCATCTTTATTTCCAATATTGATTGTGCCTTTTCATATAATTTTGGTTGAGTTATCATTGCCAAATGTGATATACCCTTAATTTTATTTATTTAATGTTACAAATATGTTTTTGTCTCCAGTCATATTGTTGGAAGCAGGCCAAATCTGAAAAGAAAAAAAGAAAAAAAAAAAGATATTTTGGGAAGAAAGGAATGCACGAGGAAATCGACAGCTAGAAGGAAGAGCAACATGCGCACATGCATGGAATACCTAACGACGTTAGGATTAAGGGTTTTTTAATAAAATTGTAATGGTTGGTGAGCCAGAAACATATATATAGATATGCTTAGGGATGCTTTAGGGGGATTCTATGGAAGAGAGAAAGAGAGACTTTTGGGGAATTGGGTTTTTGGAGAAACCCTATTGTAATCCGATACCTTTTTGTAAGATGTTGAGCTGTAGGGGAGTCAGGAGGGTAGATATTGGTGTGATCTAGTCCGCCTCATAATAGATCCTGACCCGAATGAGGTTGAATTGTAAAGCGCGTGACACTGTAATTTTGGAACTTCCATAATAGAAGAGCTTGAGAGCCAGATATTTGTGGGCGTAGCCCATGATGGGGTGAACCACGGTAAAACCTGTGTTATGTGATTGAATGCTTATGTCTCTTTCATTGTTTATGAGTAGATTTTAGCATGATAAATGAATGAGATAATGAGTTTGATTACATTACATGCATAGTTGGGAATGAAAATATATTGCTTTAATAAGTTAAATAGAACTCTTCACGCACACTTCTCAGATCTCCACTCAATCCTGGACTGCAAACACTTGAGTATTGTAGTCACCCATTAAGACTTTCTCGGGTGAGACTGCGCAATGCACTCTATGTACTGCATTGCCTTCTGGTTTACCAGGAGAGCCGATACTTTTAGAGGATTTGTTGGAACCCCAGTAGACTTGAACCTGGGTCAATCATGTTAAAGGTATAATGCAGATAAAACTTAACCAAAAAATGGTTATGTTTCTGGTTGGAATAGTATAGGATTGAGTAGATGGGATTTGTTGAAAATATGTTAAAAGAAACGTAAGATCTGTGGAAGGTGGGTCAAGAAAAGACTGAATAGGATGACAAGAAGGTAAGAAGAATGCCCTACTAGAAGGGGATGTTGAGACTATGGAATCCCACAAAAGAAGAGATCGAAAGCTGGTTGAATAAAAGGGAGTTGGAGTTTGCGCAGAAAGATAACAAAAACCCTAGAGTAACACCGCATAAATATCTTGAGAAGTATGTGTTTACTGATCTGGATGAAGTATTTTTCTATGATTTTCCACACTTATTGCATGAGTAGATATTGATATTGAAAGACAACCACGCAAAAAACTGGATCCGACAGTTAAAGTGGAGCTCAATCTAGATCGCACAGCTACAGCAGGTGAATAACAAATTCACCCACGTAGTAGATTTTTGGCTCAATAGTATTGTAGCACACTTTATAACAGAATTTGCAGTAGATACAGTGAAGTCATACAACACAGCAGAGAAAGAGTTTCTACGCGGACCTCGAGGAAGTTATATTAGATCATTGTATACTTCTACTAAGATACTTCTCTATAACAAAGGTGTGATGAAAATGGAATCAGATGGCTAAACTTCCCTGAGTGCATGGAAAAAGGGGGGAAGCACTGACATAAAGAGAAGAAATGGAAGGGGAACTAGATAAAGGAAAGAAGGAGGAAGCCTTGGACCCAATCATTATAGATGATGACCAGATCAAATGGATCACGGTGACAGCTAGAAAGACACGCAGTGGAGTACCCTACCAATGCAAGGTGAACACAAAGAAGAGATTCAAATCCACGAGGGAAGGCCTGGCAAGTGATGAAGAGGAGGTAGAGGATCTTTGGGATGTGGAGAAGATTGAGAAAATACTACGTGCAACATATGAGAGGAAGATGATAGGTCCAAGAGATGGAATAAAAGGCATCAGTCTTATCCATATTAATGTCAGTGTGGAACCCATCAACCCATGTATGAATAACACACCAAAAAGAAAACCATCGTTTAGACAACCATATTTCAGGAGAAGGAAGACAACAGGAAGTACATCTACACAAGGAACAACAACTGGGGGATCCATTTCAGGAAGCATTATTCAAGTATCTACACTGCGTGGAGGTAGTAGTTCAACATTCAAGATGGCAGGACATGATCCCACCATCAGGTTACTAGAATTCAAAGGAGAAGCGTCGGAGGACCCAAAAAAGCACTTGTTTATCTATGAGAAGATCTAGGAAGAAAAGTATATCACAGACGAAGACACTAATCTTGCACAGATATCGATCACACTAAGGGATCATGCATTGGATTGGTATATGATTTTAGCCACAAACAATCCACGAGGGACAACCAGAACGATTGTGGATATCAAGAAGTTACTGATAAATGAGTTTTAGAAGCCAAGTCCAGAGGATCAGTACATGAACGAGATGATAGAAATTAGATAGAAACCAGGAGAATCTGTATGGGAGATTGACCAGAGATTCAAGCGACTGAAAGGAAAGTTGAAATATCTCATGACAAATATGCAGCACAGGCACTTGTTCGTTAATTCACTATTACCACACTTGAAATATCCACTACGACAACAGAAGTTTCAGACATAGGTAGAGGCTCTGCAGGCATCCCTGCAACTGGAAGAAAACCAATATCAGAATACAGATCCAACCATCGAAGAGATGAAGGAGGATTTAAATAACTTAATGTTCCAACTAAACCAGAACAAAAGTAAGGACAAATGAGGAGTCGTTTGGTGTACCACATGCAGAATGGAAAGACACCATAAGAACGAATTTGCAACATTCACACAGTACATGGAAGTAGGGATCCCAAATCCATTACCCATAAGAGGACTATGGTGCGAAATCTGTAAGAAATAGGGCCACGATACATATCACTGCCCAATGATGCAAAAGTACTAGACAGTCCCAAATATTTCATATTACAACTTTTGCAAGTCATTATGCCATGATGAAAAAGACTATAGAACTATGGACTTGATGAGAGAGAGGACATCATATGCATATAGGGTGCAGGAAGAAATGATGATTAGGCAAGCCACACCTTAGTTTAACCAGGTACTAGCCCCATACAACTTTGCACAGCCGTAGTATAATAATGTGGAGAAACCATATAATTCCGTGTAGCCACAGTACAACACATCACATCCTCAATACAATAACGCTCAATACAATTAGGCGCCTCTGTATAATTCATTGCGAGGAGATCGATATGGCTACAAAAGTAGAGAACGAACAAGAGGAGGCCTTGGAAGAGGTAAAGGACCAATGGTATGTCACAATTGTCAAAAACCAAGACATTATGCAAGAGAATGTCCACTTCCACCAGTGACTTGTATGTATTGTCACGCATCAGATCATGACACGAAAGAATGTCCTACGTTACTAGGAAAGATCTAGGAAAAGAGGAATCAAAATAACCAAAATTTCCATTAGATTTTAGCAGAAGTGAGGGACGATGGAAGAAACATAAAAATAGCTACGCGTGAAGGAGATTAAATAGGAAATGATGCAGTCCGACAAGAGCTAGTACAAAACCAATGGGTGAAGAAGAATGTTGAACCAAGGAAACAGTTCTACGTGCAGAATGAGAAGGAAACATTTAAGCAAGCCAGACAAGAATTTATGAAGGCATACACCGCGTCGACCTCAACTATCTAGCAGAGAAAGGAAGTACCAGAGTATGAGATGCCTCCCTCATTGGATCATACCAAATAAATGAATCCCCCAATACAAGTATGTACAATCAAAGGATTTTTTCAATCATGTGTAAAACTATTGAGTGATCCATCCTCTATGAAAATATTGTAAAATATGTTAGAAAGATGTAGCATAGAGACAGACGAAAAACTAGAACAAAAAATAGTCAATCACCTACATACAAGGAGAAGAACAAGTAGGGAGTTTCAACTGAATGCCAACATCATAGATTTCAACATGGGAGATATCATACTGGATCTAGGATCTGAAGTCAATGTATTACCCAAAAAGACATGGAAATGTATGGGATATCCCACATTATGATATTCACTCATTCAGTTGAAACTAGCAAACCAACACAAGGTTCTACCAATAGGGAGACTGGAAGGAGTGACAATAGAACTGGATGGAGTGCGCACTAAAGTAGACATAGAAGTGATTGAAATCGTGGATGACACAACACCATATCCAACATTTCTTGGCTTGGATTGGGTGTTTGATAACTAGGCAATAATCAACTTAAAGACACAGAAAATGGCATTTGAGTCAGCAGAATACAGGGTCATTGTGCCATTAGACCCACATTAAAAGGAGAGGTTTGTAGAGCCTACTTGCTTGGACTTGGAGGAAATCAATCAGTTGTATAGGACAACTGTGCAAGATGAGGATTATGTGAACTCAACTGTAGATAGGATACTCAATTGGTAGAGAATTAATTCATGTTCGTCAGAATCAAATATAGGGTTAGAGAATTGGCAATAGAGGCTACACGAAGTTTCCACAAGAAGATGTGCAATAAGATGGGTAGGTACGAAGATAAGGGAACCACCTAGTTTCCATGGGGTAAAGGATCTAGAAGAATTCCTGATACATTACGAAGATGAAGTGTTATAAAATTAGAGACTCTCATCACTTGATATAGAACTCAAGCCCACACTTGCAAGATGGTGGGGTGCACAAAAAGAAACAATCAAGGATTGGTACCAATGTAAGCGGTTACTGCGCATAAGTTTTGGTGTAAATTAGAGAAGCAACCAACAACAGAAATACAATGGATAGGGGGCACCAACGGAACACTTGGAGAAGTGCAGAGCGCTATGTAAATTGACACCCCAAGAGGAATGGCCTCATCACTTCTTACACACATTAGAGGGCATACCACCAAACTAGTATATAGACCAGGAACTACGTAGAGGAACTTCAAGCTAGACAATACTACAACAAAATTTTACAGTCACTTTCTCATTTGAAAATGAGAACCCCAACATAGATGCAACACTTAAACAAATAAGATAGGTGATATTCACTAGGGAACCAGAAGTCGAACTCATAACAGAGGAACAACAACGGAACATACAGACAATGAAAGAACTGTTGTCATGTTACCATGTGAAGGAAGAAGCACCAGATGAAGATGATCTACGTGATATTCAGATTTAGGAAGCGGAAGGAAAAAGAGAAGTGGCAGCTCCACCTCTAGAATCATAAGTAATTGTTTCGCCAATCAAGGTGAAGAAAGTCAACATTGGGACAGTTGAGAATCCCAAAATGGGCATTATTGGAGACTACTAGGATGAGCAAACGGTGGAAATCATAACAGAGTTAATGGATGAGTACATCGACCTATTTCCCACAACGTTTACATAAATGATGGGCATAGAAGGAGAGCTAGGTGAAATGAATATACCACTCATATATGAGGCAAGACTAATCAGACAACGACCATACAGACTAAATCCAATATATAAGCAACAAATCAAAGCTGAGATCGATAGGATACTCTAAGCCGACATCATAGAACTAGTGGAAGAATCATAATGGATAAGACCGATGGTAATTCAAGAAAAAAAACAAGGCGGGATAAGAATATGTGTCAACTTGAGGAAGTTGAACGATGCATGATTACATGACTTGTTCCCTACACCCTTCACAGACGAAGTGTTGGAGAACATAGGAGGACAGGAACTTTATTCATTCACCGATGGATTTTCAGGATACCATCAGATCAAGATAGCATCTAAAGATAGATACAAGATCACATTTACTACAGAATGGGGATCCTACCAGTACACGGTCATGTCGTTTGGGTTGAAGAATGCACCAACAATATTTTCTAGAGTAGTTATAATTGCATTTAAGGAATTTATCCACCAGTTTCTATAAGTATACTTGGATGATTGGAAAGTCTATAGCCTGTTGAAAGACCATGTAGAGGTCTTGCGACTAATGTTAGAAAGATGCAGGTAGTGCTAGATATCATTAAACATCAAGAAGTGTATTTTCAGAACACCATTTGGGATACTATTGGGCCATATAGTATGCAAGAAAGGTTTACTAGTAGATCCTACAAAAATTGTAGTAATCATTAACCTACCACCACCAAAAACAGCCTGTCAACTAAGAGAGACATTGGGACACACAGGATACTATAGAAAATTTATCAAAGGGTATGCTCAGATCACCGTGCCAATGGAGAAACTATTAAGGAAAGACACAAAGTTTCAATGGAATGAGGATTGTCAACATGGTCTGGATACGCTGAAATAAAATATGGTAACAACGCCAATACTAGTATTCCCAGACTGGGAGAAGACATTCCATGTACATGTAGATGCATCGTCCATAGCACTTGGAGATATTATGGCACAACCAGGAGTAGGAGATTTGGATCATCCTATATCATTTGCTAGAAGAAAACTGTCAGAATCAGAGCAGAACTACAACACTACAGAGAGGGAAGGTCTAGCTATGGTCTACACGTTGCATAATTTCAGACATTACTTACTGGGAAATAATTTTAAGATGTTCAAAGATCATTCAGCCCTTAAGTACCTATTCAACAAGCCAGTCTTGGGGGCGAGAATATGTCGATGGTTACTCTTGTTTCAAGAATTTGACTTTGAATTCATAGTAAAGCCATGGAAGTTGAACGCAGGACTTGACCACTTTTCAAGGATCATGAACAGAGAGGAACCTACAAATATAGAGGACAAATTTATAGACGCATAGTTATTTTTAGTACATATCATTGATGAATACTTCGCAGAAAAATCTAGTACTTGAGTACAGGGACTATGCCATAGAAATATAACACCAGTAAAAATAAAAACCTGATAGTCTGGGCTGCAGACTATCAACTGATTGCAGGATACTTATACAAAATGGGCGCAAATAGCATCTTGTGAAGATATGTGCTAGAACATGAAAGACCAAGTATTTTAGCAGAAGCCCATGAAGGAATAGCAGGAGGAAATTATGTAGGCAAAGCTACCGCGTAGAAGGTATTACGCATAGGACTATGGTGGTCGACCATTCACAAAGACTCAAAAGAGTACTGTCGAAAATGTGATGTATGTCAGAGGGTTAGTAAACCGAATAGAAGGGACAAGATGCCCTTGCGACCACAGGTAACGTTGTAAGTATTCGAAAAATAGGAAACAGATTTTGTGGGACCAATTAATCCGCCCGCAAAGAGGATAGTAGCAAGGTACATTATCACTGTGACAGAATACCTGACAATATGGGAAGAAGCAGCACTAATCAAATATTGCAGCGTAGAAACAACAACACACTTTCTATTCGAACAAGTGATCACTAGATTTGTTTGCCCAATAATTTTGATGAGTGACCAAGGAACTCACTTCATTAACAACACTATTAAGGTTATGACTGAGGAATTTTAAGTCCATCACCAAAATAGTACACCATATCATCCACACATGAATGGAACCATAGAAGCCTTTAACAAAATCCTGGAAAATGCACTGACGAAGATCTGTAATGTCAATAAGGATGATTGGGACCTAAAATTACCAGCAGTATTGTGGGCATATAGGACCACATGAAAGAAGTTGACATGACACACACCATTCATATTGGTATATGGAAAAGAAGCAATGGTGTCATTAGAATTCTTGGTACCCAGTCTACACGTAGGAGAAATTACAAACATGACAGAACAAGGCACAGTACAAGATAGGATGAATCAACTAATGATCATGGAGGAAGATAGGATCCTAGAAGGGTTCCACCAACAAGTTCAGAAAGCAATGGAAAAATCTTGGAATGACAGACATATCAAGAGGAAAAATTTCAAGGAATGAGACTTAGTGTTAATGTATGATAGTAAATCCATTCAGCATCCAGGAAAACTCAGAATGCACTGGTTAGGACCATATGAAGTAAAAAATGTCACAGATGGGGCAGATGTATAGTTGAAGGACTTAGGAGGCACATAACTCAGAGGGATGATTAATGGGATTCGACTAAAATTGTACAAGGACAATCGACCACTCGCAACTTGAAATTCACCATGCAGTCGAAAAAAAAATATATAGTACATGATATCAAAAGGGAACAACAAAAGCATAGTGCACCAAAAGTAGAAGGAGCACGCACACTCGGCAATACGATCCCAATGGACACAAGGGCAATGGTCAGTTCAAACTGAAAAGAGGGAAAGGCGGATATGGACAAAGAAGCGCTAGGGGATGGAGGCTAGTAGAATTGAATGTCCAAAACGACTGACGGGACGCCGCATTAATCACGCCAAATGGAGACGGAAAGGGAAATAAATGGAAAGTATGAAGGAAATGGTGGTTCAATTAAGGATTAATTATGGAAACATCTCTGACAAGATTCACACGACATCGATACAAAGAAAGGACATGGGAGAGGAAAGGTTATTGTGAAATTGGAAAGGGCATAGAGAGATAGAGCATACATAGTAGAGAATGAAGGTTTCAGAGGTTATAGAGGCTACTGAGCTTGGTGACCGACAAGTTTTTTCCACCATGGCACCACCTAAATAAGGAGAATCGATCCATACTTCCAGACAACCTTGAGGTAGGACTAGAGCACAATCGCAACTGTAGGGAAGTGAACAAAACCACCTCAGCCACCAGAAGTCATCAATGTGGACGAAATCCCATCATCGGATACAACACTAGGAATATTGACACCCATTGAGGAAGAAATCCAATAGGAAGCACCAACGGGCATGGACATTGATATGTCGTAAGAGGGGCAGGGCCGGCAGATGGCTTCAAACCAGGAAGAAACAATTGCGCTAGAAGAATCACAGACAACCATGTCAGAACAACCACAGGAAGGAGTAGTGGAAGATGTCACTATCCGAACAGAGCAGTATGTCAAAGAATGAACAATGGAGGTTGGAACTTCGAGCCATCCACCATAGAGAAAGGACAAGAAAACAGTACCTAGGTCACTACGTAGACAACCCACTGCAACAATTGTTTTTCCACACATAATGGAAGGGGTACATGTACCAGTAGATTAGTTAGGGTATGTAGATAAATTGAGGTACTCAGGCCATGATGTAACAAACACAGACAAGTTCCCAGAGTTCACTAAGAAAGTCTACCTACAGACTGTGAGTATAGGAACCTTTGGGGAACCAATCCATCAACCACTCCAGTGGGCAGTAGGACTGGCCAAAACTGGGATTTTAGGTCTATTGGACCTACCACACTTTGGGAGAGGCCAGTATGAAAACAGATGTGTCAAGAAGCTGATGGTGGTCACACATGGTGGATATATATGGTTGGAGTAGCTCATCTCAATAGACGTAGAGATAATCGCACACATCACAGGGCTTCTATCACGGGGAATGGATCCCGCACAGTTCCTAGAGGATAAAACAAAGGAGAAATCACTAGCCGAGGAGATGAAGAAGAAATATGGCACTGAAAGGGGGTCACGTGGAATCATTATCAGGCGTATTAGTGATGTCGCTACAAGAGTGGCCAAAAAAGTTATGGTATGCAAGTTGCTCAGAAAATGCCACAAGGAGGAAGTTTCGGTCAGGGTTGTCACAGCTGCAGCATGGTGTGTTGAGGGAACCACACTCAACTGGGCCCCTTATTTGTTGAATCTATTCCTAGATGACTGTAAGGATGCAAAGGATCTTGGGACAAAATTTCATTATTCATGGCTACTCATCCCGATAGCCATTATTGGATGGAAGGACCCAAAGTACTCATTTTTCTCCACTAGACCCAAACCCTTCCATGGAGCATGAGACTTATCACTTGGAGTCACCTTGGATGCCAAGAATAAGAGAGCAAATGAAACTATATTCGAAGGATATCTCTGCGACCTACAGGACACCATCACCAACACTTGGAGGATAACACTGAAATATTTTGCACACTATCAGAGCATAGCCAACTTTAAAGCCACTAGACATGTTATGTGGATCTAGGCCTGGAAGGAACCCAAAAATCAATGGCTATAATTGCGTTATTGCATCATGGAGGGGGACATACAAACGGCCATTAAGTATTGGGAAGACGAATGGAGGATTTCAGTCCTCACTCGAGAAATACCCACAGATATAGAGGAGGAGGAGGTAAGACATGAGCATACACATGTTGAAGAGGTAGGGCATAAATAGACACATCCTGAGGAAGTAATAGTGCCCAAGAAACCAAGGACAGGTCAAAACAAGACACAACAGAAGAAAGGGGGGACATCCAAGATAGGAATCCATACGGGGAAGAAGAACAACACATAGGTGCCACAGGTGCAACAGACACAGGCT
>ML802308.1:33403-53436 GCA_009831015.1 Picea engelmannii
TCAATATACTAATGGCTTCTTCTATTTTGGGATTGTAAGGAAAACCCACATTCCTCAACCTTCAAATCTTATTTCTTCATTTTCCAAGTTCTCCATTGTTCCCCTATATGATTGAAAGGAACATTCTTAGTTTCCCTTGAAGAAACTATCAAATCACTTCTGAAATTTCTAGCTATGTGTCCAAAATTGTTGCATTTGTAGCATTCAATTTCATAACCCAGAGCACTAAAATTGTTATAATTTATGTCAAACGCCTCACGAGACTTTATGGGATAATTGTCTTCATAATGATTCTTTGGATTTTCATAGCTACTTGTGTTCCAGGTATTTTTTCCCTTTGCACGGGCTCTACAATTTATGGCTTTAAGTCCAAAATTATTAAAAGAATAACACAAGCCAAGAAAACTATTTTGTCACATGGGTATGGGTGGTCTTCTAGTTGGTGTTGTTCTTCTAAAATCATGATATTCTTCTTGGTCTTCTTCATTGTTGGTCATTGATTCCATGTTCCTCTGAATTCACGATTTTCTTCTTGATTCTTCTTTATTTCTGATTTTTGTATGTCCTCCTTTAGAGTCTTGCATTCTTCTTTCTTGATTGAACCCTTGATAGTATTTGCATAACTTGTTTTCTATGCTTCATTTCCTGTCATCATAGATCTTGAAACCTCATCGATATTATTTTGTTTGTATCCAATTCCATACTTGTCATAGAATGATTTTTTATTGTAGATGATTTCATCCAATATTTTGGTGCTATTGCCAAAATTTAGTTGGATGTCCTTCTGTAGTTCCTTTCTCGGTGAGACTATTTCAGCTTCTAGATTCCTTGTTATTTTCTTCTTTTATTCTATTTGTCTCTTGAGTGTTTCTTCAATCACTTTGAATTCTTCCAACTAAATATTTATATCTATGATCGTTTTCTTGGCTTCTTCATAATTTTTGCTAGAGTTTTGAAATCCTTCCTTCAGTTTACTTAACTCCTCTTTGAGAGACTTGTTTTTCTGCCTTGCTATTCTTAGATCACTTAAGGCACTGATCAATTTTTCCTCAAGACTCACTTCTCCTTCTTCTTCATCGTCTCCTTCATTATTTTCAGTAGTTTCCTCTTGAGTCTCTAATGTTGTGAAGAGTACTCTTCTTGATTCACTGTCACTATCATCATATTAATCGGATGTGGAACTATCATCTTTTGAATACAATATTTTCTCTTTAAAAAATATTCCTTTATTTCTTTCTTTATCTCTTTTTTGATATGTCTTTTCTTTCTTAGGAACTTCTTCTTCATCGCCATCTGAACCCCTTGCATAAGGAAATTTGGAAGCAAAATGGCCTACTTTACCACATTTAAAGCATTTGAAAGGAAGCTTGCCTTTGTACTTGTCAGTTCCTCTTTTAAGCTTTCTCACAAAGTTGGCTTCTTCTTCATTGCATGAATCATCACTATTGTTGGAGCAGGGTTTTGACCTTGGTGTGTTTTTTCTTGTCTTCTTGGAGGATTTGAAAGTTGCTTCCCTTCTGGATGGATTTTCCTATTATGTTCTCATTTTATATGTTGTAAGTATTCTGTGTAATTCATCCATTCTCAATGTAGCCAAATATTGTCTTTCTTCTAGAGTTGAGATTTTAAGGTAAAATCTCATTGGGAGAGATCTCAGTATATTTTGCACAATAACTGAATTTTCAATCTTTTCTCTCAGTCCCCTTATAGTATTCATGATTTCATCAACTAAGAGAAAACAAGTTGCAATATATTCATATTCCTTCATTCTTAGATTTTCAAATTGTCTTCTGTAAGTTTGAAGCTTGGCTCCTTTGACTTTAGCATCTTCTTCATAGAAATTATTGAGATTGTCCCAGATTTCATTTGCAGAATCACAATGCATAACTTTAACAAATTATGAAGCTATTAGACCACTTACAATGGAATTCATAGCCTTTGAATTGTATTCAATGAAAATTTTCCCAACATTATCTGTTGGGGGGGAATCTAGTGCAGTGTATCTATTTACTACAACTTGTCAAACATCAAATCCATATTCCTGCAAAAATTCTCTCATTCTTATGCTCCAAAAAGAATAATTTTGCATCAAACAATGGTGATCCATTTTTGGTAAATTCTCCCTTCTTATCCATGATCTACCTTCCAATGGTTGTTCCTGAAGGAACCTGCTCTGATACCAATTTTTAGAATATTCACCAATACTGAGAGGGGTGGGTGAATCAATATTGAGCACTTTTTACCATTTTAACTTTAAGCACATCATGTAATGTAACGTCCCCAACTTTTCTCTGCTCCACGTCACATCAAAATATTGAAACTTTGATACCACCTTGTAACATATCCAGCCTCCTGGATGAGTTTCATTATCGCATAGTAAATTATCCACTATTGTTCATTGAGTACAGATCTAATATCAATTGTTTCTTATGCGGAAGAAACTCATTGAAACCAATAAAGCGCACAAATGACCTTGTGCTACAAGCAACTGCATTTTCCTAGTGTGCACAAACCAGTCTCATACCACACACAACAACTATATCTTAGCATTTCTATATGTTGAACCATCATTGTGTCAGTTGCATCGATTGTCCCTTAGCATGCACAACATTTCTAGCTTTGTGCTAGAACCCATATGAATACTACTAAAGTTACTTAACAAGATAGCGACTAAAATACCATAATGAACTGATAATACAACTACTCACTTTTCCACACATGGAGTCTATCCCATTTGCGCACGTGGATTGATTTTCCTGTGCATGTGACACTTCAGGCCTTGCCTCAAAATCCCATGACCGTTACCATGGAATTATCTAATAGGAAATACTTAATAACTACCATGTTCTACATCTGCCACAGTTATGTAGAACTAGCAATACATACACAGTCTAGCGTAATTATGTACCAATTCCATAAACATAAATAGCATAATCATTCAGATGTTAAACAATATATAAACACATAAAACTATCATGTATCATGCCTTGCATATGTAGTAAACATGTAGTTCTAAAACATATATATAGTCCATTCACAAATATATATACATTTGTAACACATAATATATTTAACATGTATATACACATTACTAAGAGAATAATACCCATAAGAAGAAACTTATATTTTGTTTTAATCCACAAATTACGTGCAGACCTCAGACATTCCTCCCATTCATAGAATTTGTTGCTCGTAAACTCAGTAGCAGGTCACCTCCGAGCTGGGGATTAAACTCCACCAAGGAAAAAGGTTACTAAACCAAGATAAGGTCTTTAAACCATCAAATCACTCAACCAAAGGTGTCAACCCCAACAAACAAACTACAGTCCCTCATTCCCCACCATGCATGTCCCGCCCCAGGAAGTGTTCCCCTTCTCTTCTCAACAATCCTTCGGCTACCCCACTTCCCTTTCAGGGCTTTAGCAACAGGCCGGAAAGGAATTCTCAGAGCCCTATAGCTGCAACTAGGCACCTTAGAAAGGTTATTCCCAACAATTCTCTCTCCTGGAGAGAATGCTCATGGGCCAGGAAACCCGCTTATTTTACAAACATGTGCCTGAAAACCTTCTTCTTCGACCAACACAGGCCTGACAACCTAGTTCTTCGACCAACACAATCCTGGCAACCCTCTTCTTCAATATCACATGAGCATGAAAACCCACATCTTCAATAGCACACAGGCCCTCCCAAGCATAGGCTTTTGTGATGGCAACATGTTACATCAAGATACATATGCTTAGAAGAGGGAAGTTCTTCTACATCCTGAAGGAATGAGTGAAAATACCCCTTGAAATACATTAAGGCCCAATAATATATTTGCATGATTATAACTGAACACTTGTCACCTTAAGAGATGACTTAGATCCACATGGTGACTCATTCCCATTCCTTAGGAACTTAGGATAAATATGTATCCCATAAATATACTTTTGAAAATATTATTAAAATATTCCCTTTAAGCTTCACACCCCTTTCCCATTCTAGTGGAGTTTATCCCCCTGTCTCTTTTCGTCTGATTGTTCTTTGTGCAGTGATATGTTTTTAATAATATCTGAGTGCAATTGAATTTTAAAAATATAGGTGCATTGGCCTTTGTCACAATCCAGGCTCTCCATCCTAATAACCACACAGGCACTTCAACCTCAATATACATATATACAAAGGCACTTTAGCCCCAAAAATATCATGGCTACAAACATGGTCCAGTGCACACTGTAAAGAGATCCTCATGCACTTACTGAGTTGCACATAAATCCATGAAACAAGTGCACACTCTTCCCTTGGTTCATGTACATGACAATCCTCGCACACTTACCCAGGTACGCGCAAAGCTATGGAATAGGCATGCAATCTTCCCTTGGTTCATGTGCACTAAAGTGTACCCAAAACTTGTGCACCATGGCTCACCATCCTATATGTATATTTACATTTACATTACAATTGGGGTTCATCCTAGGGGTATTACATTTCCCTCCCCCTTATTTATGCATTGTCCTCAGTGCATGATGTGCATTCAAAATTTCAAAAGTATTCAAAAATATATGAGTACTATGCACGCATAACATCCTTGTGCTCCCAAATTGCATCCTCAGGGCCATAACATGTCCACTGGACCTTTACTAGTACTATTGCTCAATTCCAGAGTAGCTTGAATTTCTGGTCCAATATGCACATCAGAAGAACTCGAAAGTCACCTTCTTGTTCCACCTGAATCACATTCCAATCAATTACATGATTAGAATCATGCACATACTTTTTAATTAAATATACATGAAACACATTATTAATGCATATGGATGTAGATAGTGAAAGCATGTATGTGATAGGACCAATCCTCTCTAGGATTTCAAACGACCCACAATAATGTGCTGCCATCTTTGAAAAAATTCCCAACTTAAGTGAACTCCTCCTAGATTTCACTTTTAAAAACATGTGGTCGCCTACTTTAAACTATCTGCCTATCATTTATCTGAGTTAACTCCTCCTAGATTTCTCTGTGAGTTATTCATTTATCTGCATAACTTTTTTTCCTATCCTGGGAAACAATTAAACTATGTTTTATTTTCACCACCTTCTCTTCCATTTCCCTAAGAAATCTGGCCCAACCATTACTCTATCTGTTGGGTTGTCCCAGCTCACTAGTGTGTTGCACCTTTTTCCATAAAGTTCCTCAAATGGGATCATCTTTAGAGATGCTTAGTACCCATTGTTATAAGAAAAATCAACCAAATGTAAATATTTTTCCCATTGCGTTAGGTTTTCCATCACATACATTCTTAGCATATCTTCCATCACTTGATTTACCCTTTTTGTTTTCCCATCTGACTCTGGATGATAGGTTGTGCTAAAATTTAGATTTTTCCCAAATCCTTTAAACAATCCCTTCCAAAAATTTGATGTGAACTTGGGATCTCTGTCAAACACAATTGTCTTAGGTACACCATGAATCTTGACAATTTCCCTCATATAAATATAAACAATGTTATCTTCCTTGTGTGTGAGTTTTACTGGAATAAAGTGGGAAGCTTTAGTAATCTTATCAACCACGACCATGATAGAATCATGTTGCGTAATTTTTTGGGGAAGCTTCATGATAAAAGGTATTGTGACAACCTCCAATTTCCACTTAGGAATGGGTAATGGTTGTAGAAAACCAGTTGGGTGTCTATGCTCAACCTTGACCTTTTGACACTCCAAACACCTAGCAATAAAAGCATCCACTTCCTTCTTCATACCTAGCCAATAGTATTGTTTCTTGACAACAACAATTGTCTTTTGGTATCCTGGGTGCCCAACATAAGGCACATTGTGCATTTCTTTTAATAGTATATTTTTCAACTCTTGATGATCTGGTACATAAAATTTTCCCCTATACATGATGATTTCATCCTCTTTTAACTCAAATTCTTCAATTTTCTGCTACAAAATACCTTGTTGTAGTTTTGTCTTCATTTCCACATAGCATCAATCTGATTTTGAAACCTCTAACATTATGTCTTTCAAATCTGCTTTGTACATGCTAATGGTTGTAGAATGCATCACATGCACTCTTCTGTCGAGTGCATCAGCCACCGTGTTCTCTTTACTCTTGATATGATTTATATCAAATTCATACTCACTGAGGAATTCTAACCACCTACTTTTCTTGGCATTTAGATTTGGCTACCCAAACAAATATTTTGGACCATTGTGGTCTATCTTCAACTCAAATATTCTTCTCATGAGGTAGTGCCTCCACATTTTCAAGGCAAGCACTATGGCTACCAATTCTAAATAATGAGTAGCATAATTCCTTTTGTGTTTTGTTATCACTCTGTAAATCTATTTGGTTGATAAACAGACGACGGAGGTAACTTTTTCAACCAAATTTGAGACCCAAAACTAGCCTTTTGGATCTGGAGAGGGCTCTCTCAGAAATGGCATGGTCTTCGTGCAGAATATGACACTGAAAACAATGGCTAGATTTAACACCGATGGTAAAAAGGATTCTACTTATATTGGCGCAGAAAAGTAAAACTTGGGCTATGGAGTCGGTCTGTGGAAGAGACGAAACAAATGAATTAGTGACTGGATTCGAGAGGAAAAGGATAGGTGAGAAATATCCTTTAGTGAAAACCATAAAGTGTGGTGGTAGAAAAACATAGGAAGCAACTCAAGAGCGTCATTGTGGACGAATTCAGAGTTATCTTGAGAGGAAAACGTTTTGTCTAAGTGGCACAAACAAGGGGCGTTGTACAATGAATCTGCAAGTTCAAAACTTTGTTCTGAAATAGACAGTATAAGATATGAAATAAAAAGTAACAAGAAACACAAACGCAAATCAAGGGACACAAATACATATGACTATCACAACTAGAATCTTTTCATCAAATCACAGGGCCTTTGCATTAAATTTCGATCAAAAACTCAGATTACATACAACAACAATCGTTTTCTCAAAATTTCCAACCAACCCTGTTTACATAAAAATGATCCTCATAATTAGAAAAATAATGTCACCCTTGGATGTTAGGGTCGAGCTACTCTCTCCTGGAATCATGGATCCGTTTTCTTTGAAAGAGAACAATAACTTCAACGAATTCACTAAAAATAGAAAACCCGACTTTGCCAAATCATAATCGTAACCAAAATATTCTTTACAGTCATTGATCATGATCCAAATTATATCATATGGTTGTGATGAGCCATCATTTGTACTTTTGGACACTTTTTCATCCCTGCATAGCAAGTCTGCTATGCCTACAACAAAAACACAGCAGAATGCGCAACAAACTCACAAAATAGGCATTAAAGATGACATCATATCTCACTAATAAAAAACTATTTTTAGAAACTGAGAGAGAGTTTTGTATTTAATATTGTTATACATAAAAACCTCTCTCGGTTTCTTTAAATTCATCTCTATATGGCTGGAATAAGTGTCGCAAAAACATGTCTCGTACAGGAAATCAGGAAAACTGAAAAATAGGGCTCAAATATTCCTTCGAATCTCCCAATCCGTGACACATTTTACAAATATGAGAGAGGTGTTTATTATTTATTTTTCACTCAACAAAAACCTCTCGGGGATTTTCAATATTCCTCTCCAGTTGGTCGAAAATTGATCTTGAAGTTGACCACTAAACCAGTAATTTGTGCAGTGCGACTTGTAGCTTGGGCGTAGGAAAATCCACTACGCGACAATATCCTATGTTCCAAAACCTTCTTTGTGTGACAATATCCTTTGCGCAAAAAAATACACTGCATGACATCATCCTCTGTGCGACGACATTCTCTGTGTGACAACATTCTTTGCACGACAACATCCTTTGCACGGCGACATTCTCTACGCGACAACATCCTCTGTGCAACAACATCCTCTGTGCGGTGCGTAGTGAATTTTTCAGTGAGCAATTAATTTTTTCAATGCGCAGTTGAAAATTGAAATGGGAATAAATAAATGATAAGCTTCCTTTTGCAACTGGCCCTTGGAGATATTAGATGATGCCAGGCATAAAAACAACATGGGCGTTGACAGGCATGACTTTGAAAATTGTAGACAAACCTATAACCTTAGCCATGAAAATCATGGTGCTAACAGTTGGCTCCAATGGGGATGCTATCCTCCCTGTGAGGTAGAAAAGAACAGTAGACTAGGTGCCAATCCATTGGGCTTCTCCCAAACTCAACTTTCCAACTATAACTTGTAACCTACATCCGCTGAAAACCCAAAACTGTATATGCTCCAAACTGAAATATGAAACTAAGCTAAAAATGAAAACTACAGATTGCTAAAAGAAATGCTCATAGTACCGACATTATTCACACTCCTACCTACCCTAACTGATGAAAAATATGTCAATCAAGTGAAATCAAAGTTCGAATGCAACCATGCAAGCACTTTATCCACCTTTTGCTTTCTTTGTACATGCTTTCTCCAAAACTTGTTTATTGTTAATTCATTCAAAAATTTATCTATAAATTCCAATCTCAAAAAATTAAAAACATTGGGGTTGTTTACCGCCTCCAACAAAACTACAAATGGATCCTCCAAAACATGCAGAAAACAACAATCATGTTTCACCCCTTCCACTACATCCTTGTTTTCATGTAATTCAACCTGTTGATTGCCACCAAGAGGCTGAAAAATCTGTTGACACTGTTGGAAATAACAATCTTCTATATCAGAAGAAAGTGATGGTTGAAATGAAACCCTTGGTGGAAATCAATCCATACCTACCATCGACATTGATTGACCAACATCTTTATTTCCAAGTTGGTAGTTGAGCACAGGCTGCAAATATGAAATGAAATAACCTTCCATGTAATAAGCAACAGGGTCATTAAACACATGAGAATATTGTTGCAATTTCTTATCAATTGTTTCCCATGAATCAGTGTGATTTTTCATTAGCACACATTCTTCTGCCTCAATGATTATCTTTAAATTTTCTTTCAACAATTTAAAGGAAGCAAAGAAAAAAGGTAAATAATTTACTTCAGTTGATTCAGTACTTTCTTCATATTCTTCTTTGTAACTGTGATAGGTAGGCTGATTTCTCTCATTACACTATTGAAAAGGAACATTTTCTGATAAAGAACGTCCAGTTGGTTGTTCTAGGAATTCAACATCATAACCATCATCATATTCATCATATATAGGTAAATCAACAACACCTGCAATGTCATCTAACAAGAAAAGGATTGGGACATCCACCTGCTCTTCAACAAGATGATTTCCAAATTCACATTTATGGTCGTCTACAAATGTATACATAAAATAGTCAGTTTCTAGCTCATGATGGCATGGATCTAAATTTAAATCAATATCAAAGAAATTCAAGAGAGTAGCTTGTTCTTCAAACTGATCATCATTCTTTTCAAACACATCCTCATGACATCCTTCAAGAAAACTTATGACACGATCAACCTCCTACATATTATGCACAATCTCTGGCTCCTCGGCTTTCAATTTCTCATCCAAAATATGATTTTGCAACTCCTTACATGCTTGAATGTTGTCTGTAACTTCTTGAGCATTATTGAACATCTGCTGCAAATCATAGACTTCCTCTCCATCAGAAGAAAAGATAAGTCTGATTTAAAGGTTGTTACATAATGGAGCATGGCAACAAATTCATGAGGTTGGACTTCTTTAGGTAGTTTATAATAAAGACTAGCAAACCTCCTGTTGAAATTTGAGATGGTTTCATATTTCATTCTTTGCATGGCATAAAAATCAGAAAGGAGTAGGTCCCATGACTTTTTCTCACCCCAAACACCTACAGAAAGCTTCCTTCAGTTCATCCCACGAGCTAATCGACTGAGGCTACAAATGTTTGAAACATGCTTTGGCATCTCATTGTAAGGACTGAGAAAAGGATCTCATAGACACATCATCATGTTCGATCTCAAAAACGTCTATGAAATGCTCAAATACTTGAATATGTTTTTCATCTGATTGTCCATCAAGCTCTCCATCGAACCTAGGAAGATACTTATAATGTTTCACAGGAAAGTCATGAAGGATGGAAGGAAACTTAAGAGGACTGTATCTTTCTCGAATCTCGGAGGGTGTAGGATTAAGAACAGAAGGTACAAGTTCAACTTTGGTTTCATTAAGCTCAAAATAATGATCATGAACATCATATGGCTCAGAGGAAGGAGCTTGGTGAATATCGTCTATACAAGAAGGAGGTATACCTATAGTTTGCAATGAAGGATACAAAAGGGTAGATATCTGGGATTCATTTGAACGCAGTAAGTGAAGAAATATTCTTTTGAAAAACTTAGGAAAGAACAAGAAGATATTGATAAAACAAAAAAGTACTTCTTGAACTAAACTTAAGCTCAAGTACCTTATTTTCCCATACTGCTCTTCCATATCTCTGTCCACAGGTCTCATTTTCCTATGGAGTCTTTGAAACACATTCAAAGCTTGATTAGAGTCGCCATGAATAATTTAGCTCTGGATTTTCTGCCAGTGGAATCACCTTCAACTGATTTTCCGGTGTGTGGAGTCGCTAGAGCAGAAATACAGCCAATATGTGCCTAAGTGTCTACTGCTCTCAGACCATAGAACTAAAACAATGTCGTTCTTCCCAGGGAAAATTTATTTGATTTCGTCCCCGACAACGATGCCAGAATGTTAGCACTCCATAAATCTATTTGGATTATAAACAAATGACGAAGGTAACTTTTTCAACCAACTTTGAGACCCGAAACTAGCCTTTCGGATATGGAGAGGGCTCTCTCAGAAATGGTACGGTATCCACGCAGAATATGACACTAAAAACGATGGCTAGATTTAACACCGATGGTAAAAAGGCTTCTGGTTATATTGGCGCAGAAAATTAAAACTTGGGCTATGGAGTCAGTCTGAGGAAGAGACGGAACAAATGACTCGGTGACTAGATTCAAGAGGAAAAGGCTAGGCGAGAAACAACCTTCAGTGTAAACCATAAAGTGTGGCGGTAGAAAAAACACAGGAAGGAACTCAAGAGCACCGTTGTGGATGAATTCAGAGTTAGCTTGAGAGGAAAACATTTTGTCTAAGTGGTGCAAACAAGGGGCGTTGTACAACGAATCCACAAGTTCAAAAATTCGTTTTGAAATAGAAAGTATAAGATATGAAATAAAAGGTAACAGGAAACACAAATGAAAATAAAGGAACACAATACATCCGACTATCACAACTAGAATATTTTCATCAAATCACAAGACCTTTGCATTAAATTTCGGTCAAAAACTCATATTACATACAATAGTAGTCATTTTCTCAAAATTGCCAACCAACCCCGTTTACATAAAAATGATCCTCATATATAGAAAACTAATCTCACCCTTGTCTTTTAGGGTCGAGCTACTCTCTCTTGGAATCATGGATCCATTTTCTTTGAAAGAGAACAATAACTTCAACGGATTCACTAAAAACAGAAAACCCAACTTTGCCAAATCATAATCATAACTGAAATATTCTTTACAGTCATTGATCATGATCCAAATTTGACCATATGGTTGTGATGAGCCATCATTTTCACTTTTGGACACTCTGTCATCCCTGCACAGCAAGTCTGCTACGCAATAGTAACCTACAACAAAAACACAATAGAATGTGCAACAAACTGGTAAAATAGGAGTTAAATATGACATTGTATCTCACTGATAAAAAACTATTTTTAGAAACTGAGAGAGGTTTTTATATTTAGTATCGTTATAAATAAAAGACTCTCTCGGTTTCTTGAAATTCATCTCCATATGGCTGGAATACATGTCGTAAAAAGATGTCTCAGAAAAGAAATCATGAAAATTGAAAAATAGGGCTCAAAGATTCCTTTGAATATCCCAACACGTGACACATTTTACAAATATGAGAGATTTTTTTTTTATCTGGTTTGTCCTCAACAAATACATCTCGGGGATTTTCAAAATTCCTCTCCAATTGGTAGGAAATTGATCTTGAAGTTGACCACTAAACTAGTAATTTGCGCAGTGCAACCTGTAGCCTGTGCGTAGGAAAATCCACAGCGCGACAACATCCTATGCATGAAAACCTTATTTGCATGACAAAATCCTATGTGCAACAAAATACACGTCACAACAACATCCTCTGTGCGACGAATTTCTCTACGTGAAAACATTCTTTGCGCGACAACATCCTCTGTGAGAAAACATCCTCTGTGCGACAACATTCTCTGTGCGACAACATCCTCTGCGCGATAGCATCCTCTGTACGGTGCGCAGTGAATTTTGCAGTGTGCAATGAATTTTTGCAGCGCACAGTTGCAAATTGAGATGGGAATAAATAAATGATAAGCTTCCTTTTGCAACTGGCCCTTGGAGAATTTAGATGATGCCAAGCATACAAATAACATGGGTGCTGACAGGCATGACTTTGAAAAGTGTAGACAAACCTATAACCTTATCCATGAAAATCATGGTGCTAACATGTTCTTTCAATTTCCTTGATTTGTATCACACCACATGCCCACTCTGAATAAGGACTCCACCGATTCCTTTCTTGCATGCATTTGTGCATACAAAAAAGTCTTCATTGGGATCAACAATTCTCAAAATTGGCGCACTTGTCAAAAAACTATTCAAGTGTTGGAAACTCCTTTTAAAATCATAATTCCACTCAAATGTCACACCTTTTTTTTGCAAGGATGTGATTGGGTGTGAAATATTTGAGAATCCTTCAATAAACCTCATGTAGTACCATGTGTTGTAGGAAAATCTGCCTGCGGACAAGTAGATCGACCTCTAGAGCTTGACCTTAACCCTAGATAGAAAAATGCTTAACGTGGACACTGACTTCCTTTCAAATCTATCTAAGCCTAATGCATGAGAAGGGAGAATAATAGAAGTACCTTTTAATCAATGTTTGTCCCTGCACGCTCTGAGTTGTGCTCCAATCCTTTTTCTCCTCGCTGAGGTCTGTGGACAAAACAAGGTACGACCACTTCCTACTCTATTGACATTAGCTTGAAAACAGATCTATCAATAAATGATAAGTTCATGTGATATCAGACACAAACTAGAAAGAAACAGGCCAAGCGTGTCATATTAGTGAGAATGACGACAACAGTACTTACAATCGTAGATGCGAATGCGACAACTTCGTCAAGTCCTCTTCGTCCAACCCTTGCCTGAAAGATCCACAACCTGGATAACAGCAGCTTCACTGATCACTTCTCTTTGGCTGACTGTCAATTCCCTCCAAGATCATAAGTTTCATATGTTCATTTCTCCCCCCTTTCCACCATCATAGAGACTGTTTATATAGGTTGGGAAAGGCTTAACCTCTTGAGTTATGTTTAGAACCAGTTAGGAACCATCTCCTTGGATCAGGGATCTTTTGATGAAACCAAGAATTCGAGCACAACTGCCTTCTAATCTCGAATGATCTCCTCCTCATTCGACTCAACGGGCTAACAATTGACCCAGAATAGGGAGCGCTCCCCCGAAAGGGGTATCAGAGCGTTATAGCACTCCTGATGTGCCTTGGGAAAGCACCAGCGCTCCTCCAGAAGGGTTGAAGAGCGTTATAATGCTTCTGGATCGTGGTAGAGGAGCGCCAGTGCTTCTCCAGTTGTATTAGAGGAGCGTTCCCCTTCCAAACCATTGTTTCAGGGCCTCTTTCCGGTGTCAAGAGTTATTTGATTCCAGTGGATCAGTTCTTGCTCTTCAAATCAGTCATATGAGGTGTCATAAGTGATTCCTTAGTGTCGTTATCACGACATTATGTCTGAAAATCATTTGCGACACTAGTGGTCAACTTGCGACACTTGCGAAAGCTGCAGGGAAGATGTGACACTTACGACGATTGACAGGGACAATGCGATACTTAGCAATTTTGACGTGTAACAGAATGCCCCCCAAAGTATGAAGCCAGAAGATACGAACTGATGACTGAAATACTTTGCAGACGTTCAAGCAAGGGTATGGATTCGGAGAACCTGACGAAAGCTGCACATCAACATCCAACAAATATCATGACATATTTCAAAACCCAAGGCAGGCATACCTATGCTTGGGCGATCAAGATTTGCAAGATATGGCCGCCATAAAATACACTGCGGATCCATAATCGTATTGGTAAAAAAAGGGTATAGCCACCGAAGATACACTGTGGATCTATACTTTGATAATTCAGACTGATCATAGCCACGAAGAATACACAGTGGATCTACGAGATGACAGGACATAGCCACGACCAATACAAAGTGGATCTATGTAACAGTGTATGTGTTCTTTGTCCAGAATTCCTTCGCAACCTGGGTAAAAAATGTATCAAGGTGAATTAATCAACCCAGGGTCTTCTTACCAATCCCCGTGCGATACAATTCTAACCATGTGAATAGATGTTTTGGTGTCGAACACGGCAGAAACCACTTGATTACCGGTCAATGAGGTAAACCGTTAACAAGTGCGAGGGAGATCACCATTAATGTCAATGACTCCCAAGGTATCCCAGTACATTCCACCGAACATGAATAAATGAGCCGAAGTTGAACATTCGTGGAATCATTCAATCAGAGGTCAATGACGTAAACCTACTGTCGAATGTGAGGAGGCCTGCCATTGAGGCATGCAGGTCCCAAAGTACTAAATAGTTTCTAAGTGTAGCTCCCGGATAATGTGTTGAAGTCGACAGGAACAGACTCGTCGAGGGAGGGCCTTGATGTATCCCCCATCAACGACACGAAATGGACATAGAGATGTAATTGGCAAATCAAATGGACACGGAATGACACAGGTTTTGAGGAAAGATATTTGGGATGGTTGACTCTCGAGGCGAATACTTCCCTTGAACACTGAGGCACAACAGAAAAACATGATATGGACCAAAACTGTGCAATGGATACAGTGACTTGCATCAGGTGACCCAAAGGAGTGAAAGGAAACTCAAAGGATTGGCTCAGTGCAGAGGTTCAACGAATTATGATATGTGCAAAGTGACAGAGTGTCGTGTTCAAGGGCGACTCTAAGAATTGCTAGATGGTGTTCTCAAGAGACTGCTTGGCTTGCTCCTTTCAATTTTTTCCCCCATCCAGATAGATGAGTACCTCTTTTTAATTTAACGAGCTCGAGGAGGATAACACATGCTCGATATAACTCACCTTCGGTAAGTTCCTCTTCTTTTGTTTAATGAACCGGAAGAAGTAAGGGTTCGGTCCCATATGGGTCTGTCGATGTGTGTTTTAACGAGCCCAAAAGACAGAAAACTCGAAGGTTTTTCGGGATTATAGAGTTTGGAAAAACACTTAAAAGAGAACTCTCTCAGTTCCTTTTTCGTACGATAGTCCGTCGAGACCGAAAAAGGGTTAAATTATCGCTCGAAAGACGCCCTTTCTAACCTTTTAACGAGTGTGAAAGGAAGCAAGATCACTCGACAATCTTTTCATATTTAGAGAGTCTAAAAAGGGTTTAAAGGAGACTCCAGGGGGGTTCCTTTTTCGTGTGATTGTATCCGTACGGGTTCGAAAAAGAGATAAAACTTTACCCGGTTGCGTTCTCATATCGTCGAGCTTGAGAACGAACTAAGACTATGCTCATAAAAATGACAAAGTGAAAGATGTATTAGAACTGCCAATAAGCCTGCAATGCCAAAAACTAAAAACCAGGGATTAGTCGAGCCATTTTCACCATTAGAGAAACCCAAAAACGACCATAGCTTATGAAAATGAAATTTTATAAATAGGAATTGATTTGAAAAACTCATTTACCATTTCATTTGCAAGGAATTTGTGGAGTGTTGGAGAATCTCAATTGGAGCAAAACTTGTTCTTCTCGCTGCCGGAGCTACGATTGACCGTTTCGCACATCGTCTGAACCAGGTAGGTGTTCGTTCTTTGCTCTTTCAATTGTACAGTTTCAAGTTGATCTTTATAGCATGATTAATTTAAAATATAAAGCCCTAGTTTGTCCATTTTGAACCAAATCGGCCTCCTTTTGAAAGTTAATAAAAAGGGGGGAATTATTCACGAAAATGTATTGGAAAGTGGTAGTTAAGATGTCGACACCTTAACTATTGATTAGATCGACCATTTTGACCAAAGAATTTTGCAAAAACTCCCCTCATGGGCCCACGCACCCCCTCACAACGTTTTTCATTTTTGTCACGTTTTAATCATCGTTTAATGAATGTTTAAGAGTGTGGTGGTTAAAAATGATGATTGATTACCTTTGGAAATTATGGGCATTTGTTTTTATGTTTTAAAACGCCTTTTGAAAATTTCTGAAATCACAAAAACGTGGGGAATGATTAAAATTTTGAATTTTTGTTTTGTAGATATATTCGGCAATCATGATCGAGTGGAAAGAGTGGGAACATGAAATGGATGATATAGCTGCTCTGCGGAGTCCCTGTACGTGGGCTGCTTTGAGGGCCTGCGGATTACTCAAGTTTTTCAAACTGCAAAAAATGAAAAGCGAGGTTCTACTTCTTGAGCACATTATTGGTCTTTGGGACATCACGGAACAGGGATTCCGTATTGGCACATAGCTCCTGACTATCGAGTTGGAAGATGTGTACTTTATGACCGGCCTCTCAAAAAGAGGGGTCCCTATAGCTTTTACAGGGTAGAGGGCATTACCTGAGCAGGTGGACGTGTATCTAGCACCTCATTGTGTTCTGGGAGCAAGGTTGGTAGGGGGCAGGATCCCTATCAAGGATATCTGGGATCTGTCTCTTCAATCTATATTGTTTGCTATTACTAGTGCGACTGGTAGCACTAGTGCTCATTTAGCTTCGAGGTCCCAGGTGGCTTATGGTGTTCAGTGTTTAGAGCCAACAATGTTCAACTGGAGTGTGGCGTTCCTTCGGAATGTGAAGGAACAAGTTTCTCGATGCAGGAACGGCCAAAAGCAGTTTGGCTATGGTTCTTTCTTAGTCTCATTTTTCTTGGAGTGCATTCCTCAGATGCAGCCTCAGATCGCGCTGGCAGTACGACTCGTGGATGAGCCTTGGATGGAGAGGTGGACTAGCCTATCCCCGAGGTTGGTTTCGGAGTCCGAGTTCCATTTTACTGGTGATTTCTTTGCCTGGTTGAGGTGGCAGTTCCTATGGATCGAGGACTTCCCGTATGTTGATGTGGACTTCCGCAGGAGTATGGATTTGATTCTGCCCAAGGGGGAATATTGGGACGAGTAAGGTAAGAGACTAAGTTGTGCCTTGTCTAGTTTGTTTTTATGTTTTTTGATGCATATGTATTTTTTTTGGGTATGTAAGAGAGTGTTTAACAAATGTTTTGTCTTCAATGTGCAGACAAGCGCCCAACGGATATTCCAGTGCCAGGACGTCGTGGCGGTGTCCCAGTTGTAGCAGACCTAGCAGTGTCGGTGGCGGGCCTTCGGGAGGTTGAGAGGAACCTCCATGGCCTTACAATGGGTATCCCTCCTCTGTGGAGGGGGGGCGTTCCTTTGCATCTGCAGCGGCACACTGTAGGGGTGCCAGAGAATATCAATTCTCTGTTGAGGCGTGTAGTACACACAGTATTGTATTACTCACAGCACAACGTAGTGCGGGGAGATTAGAGTTTCCCCGCGATCATGTTTTTTGTATGCCTTTCCTGGTGATGTTGTATGGGTGGATGGACCCAATATTTTGTTCTCTTACCGACTTTTTGATGTAATGTAAACATTTCAGTCACGCCATATATATATATATATATATATATATATATATATATACAGTTTCAAGTTTTATGATGCCAATGGTTTGTACATGATGATGTCTGTGATGTGTTTTAATTTACATGTAATGTACAGTTTTTTGCTTTCCTTGAATCTTATCTGTGGGCTAAATACCGATCCATGATGTAATTGGCTAACGAATCTGAAACACTATTAAGTTCTCTTGGAATGTTTCTATATTCAATGTAATCAAACATTCGTTCGAGACGACGAACTTACAAGTGTAGACGTAGCAAGATAGGACTACGGATAGCGTAGATGCGGTTGAGTTGATAAACCACGAGTTGGGAGTCTAAGTAAAAAATGATATGAGAAATACCTAAGGAGGAGGCTTGGGTTAACAGTCCAATGACAGCATGATATTCTGCCATATTGTTGGTTGCTGGTCCTAAACAGATGCCTCCTGAACTCACCACCTCGTCTAACTGATAAATAACCCATGTTGTCGAGGCAATGTTCCGGGTGTGTCGGCTGGCACTATCCGCAAACCCAAAAAATATAGGAAAGGCAAACGTCATCTGCGCATGAAAACACAGGCACAGTCATGAGTGGAAATGGTAAAGACTCAAGCACGCGAAAGAAAAGGCACACCAAACTAAAAATACAATAGTGTACAAAATACAGACGCTAGGTGATCTAGGCATAGTACTTTTTAAGGTAAAGCCCGTTTCGGGGCTCTCCCAAGGAAATTCCATCATGATCTACTAGTTCGTAAGCACCTCTGTGTAAAACACGCTTCACGATGTAAGGACCGTGCCACATAGGTTCTAACTTTCCTGTTCCCAATTTATCGTGTGCTTGGTCATAAACGAGGACTAAGTCTCCTTCTGCAAAGGCTTGAGGTTGGACAGATTTGTCATATTGACTCTTGATCCATTTCTAATGTGCCTCATTAACTAGAGCAGCATCACGGTGTGTTTCGTCCATCTTGGATAGGTACAAGAATCATTCTTCTTCCGCAGAAGTGTGGGGCAAGAGTTCTACTTTCAATTTGAGTGACGGAATTTCGCACTCGATTGGTAAGACGGCTTCAATGCCATAGACCAACTGGAACGGAGTGAATCCAGTTGAGGTTTTCATGGACGTGGGATAGGCCCAGAGAGCGGAAAACAGTTGTAAATGCCACGATGTCTTGTTTTCCCCTACCATGCGTTGGATCATGGTTTTTAGGACTTTGTTGATAGCTTCAACTTGTCCATTTTCTTGAGGATAGTAAGGGGATGAGTTTTCATGGCGAAAACCCAATTTGATGTGTAATTCGCTCATCATCTGGTTTTTGAAATGTGCACCATGGTCGGTGACAATGGCATGTGGTACGCCAAAACTAGTAATGATGTGGTTGAAGAGGAATAGAGCTGCAGTACGGCCATCGTTCAGGAAGGTAGGCATAGCCTCAACCCATTTTGTGAAGTAATCGACGACGACGATGATGTAACCGTGCCCCCCGGCTGAGGTAGGCTTACATTGCATGAAGTCGATACCCCATTTGGAAAAGGGGCCGATGGAAATAATGGGGTGCAGCGCAGTAGGGTGGGTGCATGTCTTCTTGTTGAAGATTTGGCAGGGTGGGCATTTTTTGACGGCCTCGATGCAATCTTTGAAAATCGAGGGCCAAAAGTAGCCGGCACGTAGGATTTTTTGGGCTGTGGCCATCTCAGAAAGGTGACCGCCACAAGCACCAAGATGACAATCGTTCAGAACGCGTTTAGCTTCTTCGTGAATCAGACATCGCCAGAGAATGGTGTCAATACCACGACAGTACAAAGTGTCACCGAGGATGAGGTAACGGCGAGAGTGATGACGTATGCGTCGACGCTCTTCTCGAGAGATGTTTGGATGAAAACGTTGGGTTTGAAGGTAAAGGAGGATGTCTCCATACCAAGGGTTAGAGGTGCTGATGAGGAAGAGAGAATCATCAGGAAGAGGGTCTCTAGATTCGTGGGTTTCATCGGCACTTGGGAGAGCACAGATAAGCTCGGCAAACACCAGTGATTTTTTGGCTTTGGCCTTTGTAAACTCGAGATCAAATTCTTGAAGGATCACGATCCGTTTCGAATATTTGCCCCTGAGTACTTGATGTGTTAAAACGTGGTACATGGGGTTAGAGTGATTACCATGGTGGTGCGTAATAGGATGTAGTGGCGGAATCGTTGGATAGCAATGACAGCTGCCATAGCCAGTTTCTCGACATGTGAATATCTAATTTCGGGTCCGGATAAACTTTTGCTCAGATAATAAATCACGTGTTCTTCGTCGTTAGCGTCCTCTTGAACCAACACCATCGCAATGGTGGAGGTAGAAGCGGCCAAGTAAAGGATATAATCCTTTGTATATTCGGGAGGATGTAACAAAGGAGC
>ML802308.1:60689-81973 GCA_009831015.1 Picea engelmannii
AAATATCTCACCTCTACAACATTCCTTGGGGTTGGCCATCCTTCAATGACTTTTATCTTCTCCAAGTCCACTACTATTCCTTCCTCTGAAATGATATGACCTGAGTAATGAATCTTCCTCTGGTAGAATGAGCACTTGTTCATCTTTGAATACAATTGATGTTCTCTCAATACTTGCAGCACCATCCTCAAGTGTTTCTCATGTTCTTCTTCATACTTTGAGTAAATAAGTATTTCATCCAAAAATACAATGACAAACTTATCGAAGTATTCTCTGAAAATATCATTCATTAAACACATGAAGATAATTGGTTCATTTGACAACCTAAATGGAACTACTATAATCTCATAATGGCCATACCTCATCATGAAGGTTGTCTTATTGATGTCTTACTTTTTAATTCTTACATGATGATAGTCTGATCTGAGGTCAATCTTAGAGAACATGTTTTAATATTTCAACTAGTGTTGGCCATCGACCAAGTTTTGGGGAAACTTTGGTCATTTTTGGCCCACTTTTGGACTTTGACACGTTGGTCGAAGAAGAAGTGCCCAAGCGGAGCTGAGATCATGGATCTCACCTATTTTGTGGGCTATGTGGACCCAGAAAGGGGTCCTCTAGGGTTTTGTAACAGCTTTATGGGCTTTTGGCCCATGGGTTTTCCCCATGTTTAGGCCTTATTGTAAGGGTTTGTAAAGTATAAATAAAGGGGAATGTATTGTGGAAGTAGCTAAGTGAATGTAGTTTTGTGTGGAACATTAGCTCTTTGCACAGAGTGTATGTGGTCAAGAATTTGTGCTCGACTGTGATTTTGTAGAAGTTGCTAACTGTTGTGATAGAGATTGTGGCTCTGTGCATTTGACTTATTTGTGTTGTTGCTTAAATAGTTTGCTTATGTTAAATGGTAAATGAATGTTAGATCTAACTCGTAGTGCTAAGTGATAAGTGCTCAGGATATATAATCATTTGTTGTTACTACATCAATCTGTCTTTGATTATGCTTTGCGATGTTAATAAGGTTAATAAACTAATGCATGTCACTTACTAAGAGTTAATAGAATATTCTGTGAAGTTCTCTTATCACAAAATCATGTCCCAGCCTGGTTATCAACACCTGCGTCCTGTAACCCCCCCTGCTTCTACCTCAGGTGAGACTTCGCCTGCTTCGCAAGTGTTTCCGAAAGGTATGGTAGTCTGGGTTTTGTTGGTGCATTGTTAAGCATTGAACCCTGGGTATACCCCTGCTCCAACAAATGGTTCCGTTGTCAGGACCTGAAACTGTGATTGCTAGGAACTGAAGTAAAGGAAAAGAGAAGCTTTGTGCATATATTTGATGTTGAAGTGTGCAATACTCTATTTAAATTGCGAAGATTTGTGCCAAGAAAGTAATTTGTTCTAAAGAAGAGAGGTAAGATTCTAAAAGAGGTAAGCTTTGTGCTTTGGTAAGAGAAAGATAAGTGAAAAAAATTGTTTTGAAAGCATGAATTTAAGTATGTTTAATAGATTATGTCCTAGTCTGAAGGCTAGGATGTAGTTGAAAGAAAGAGTTGATTTGAGTAAATTTAATGATAATGAATAAATATATGTTATTCCTATGCATATAAATATTTTTTGGACTAATAAGTGGGTGCAGGAACCTAGAAAGATTTTTTTCCAATTGCAGGTCTAGCACTATGACACTAGGGGAAGTGCGCAGTACAAAAAAGATTGGGGAACATTTAAGAGAAAAGGAGGATTGACTTTGTGTTATAACTGCAGAAGGTCGGGACATCTTGCTAAGGAGTTCCCTGGAGTAGGCCCTATTTTTCTTTGTTGTAAGCTTGTTGGTCATGAGGTTGAGGATTGTCCAAGGATTATTGCTAAAGTTGAAGGGAGGGACACAAGACAAGAAAATTATGAAAAGAGTCAAGAGACTAAGGGTATGTTGGAAAGTCATAAAGAGAAAAGGTGAGAGGAAGTTCAGACTATGTTATTACAGTTGGGGGAAATGATAGATGTTCATAAAGATGTCAATTTACAATTAAGCCTGAAATCAAAACAATGCATAAGTGCAATAATAGAAGACTTTGACATATACTGTATAGTCTTGGATGAAGAAACACAAGTGAATATTATGACAGAAAAAACTTGGGAAGTTTTGGGAAAGCCTATTGTGGTACCTTCTATAGGAAGGATAGGCTTGTTTAAGGGAAAGTTGATAACCTTATGTGGAAGAGTAACTATTGTACCTATTATTTTTCATGGAACATCGACTGAAGAATAATTTAAAGTCATTAGGTTTGTTAAGGACAATGCCCCTTTCCCACTATTTTTAGGTAAGAATTGGATTGAGAAGGATTAGATCAGAAGGAAAGTAGAGGAAGAATCTAGAGAAAAGAAAAAGAAAGAATTAAGGGATTTCATAGCTACAAAACTAGACCAACTAAGAGAAGAACGAGAGGATAAGTCGAAGCAACAGAGCAATGTAACAACGTAGGAGGGACGAAAAGAAAAGAATTAGCTATAAAGGTTGAAAGAATGAAAGAAGTCTTGAAGGACCTATCTATCCAAGAGAGAAGTCTGCCCACTCGGGAAGTGTTAAGAAAAGGGATATTAACTTCAGAATCTTTGAGGGTACCTCAATAGTGCGAAGACACTATGCTAGGGGAAGATAAGAATAAAAATGGAAAGAGGATTCCAGAAACAATTAAAGAGACTCAGATAACAGAAAATAAGGCAAGGAGGCTCAATAAAAGAAGGCTAAGTTGGAAAATCCACAAGTTAAGGAAACCAAATGGAAGACTTCGCAGACTATAACCTCACAGGAGACAGGTTCATAGGGTTTGAACCTCGCTGGAACAACAGGTCCACGTAGATTTGGACTTCTCCCTGGCGAAGTTATATGATCGTTGGAGACATCCTGATAATTAGAGTGATGTTGCAGAATGGTAAGGAAACACATTTATGGGTTTATGGACTACTTTTGGACATTGAGACCATGCCATAATGGATAGATTTACATTAATGGAAGCATTTTCCTTCCCATTGGAATATCCAACACGACTTCCCTGCTTACTTAAATCGTCAATCGTGGCATTGGGACCCTTTTTTTCTACCCGTGATTGAATGATCTAAGATGAGAATTTTCCAAGTGTCGAGTTGTGTTGCTTTTCGTTACCTGAAACTATACCTTGCCTGTCAGTTTATCTACCCCGCTTGTCTATTAAAAGATAGAATGTCAGGCGAACCCAGTGAGTTTGAGAAGTATGTCAAGGAAATTCTTAGGAAAATCATGGCCGACAGACCTGTATCTGAAGGTATTCAGGCGTCGGAAACTAGGGGACTGTAGGCTTCCCCTTCGATCAGATGTTGTTCCACCCGCATTAACCCCGTAACTGAACAAAGAAGTAAGCATCGTGGTGATCTGGCTAATGTGAAGCAAATCTCGTTGATCCTGCCTGAATATATTCTGCCTCTGGTCAACGATGTTAACCGCAATAGTATCACTTGAGATTTTGAGTACTATGTGTTCATTGCATACATTCTGAAAGGAATTTGCATAGTCAGGAGTCAGTTAGGAAAAATCTCGTTGTTGAAAAACATCGACTTCAATTTAGGAGACCGGAAGAACTCGCCATGTTAGCTCCTCACCATTATTTAATGAAGACAATTGGAAAGAAACCTTGCCTCTTCTCTCAACCATGGATTAATGGGTTGGCACAGTCAACCGTATTGAACGTGATGAAGATTCCCCATTTTGTCCGCCACCAGGAGGTTAACACTTGCGTTAAACTCCTTCTGTCGTGCTATCATGGCGGATATTTATGGATCGACAGAAGGATTATTGTGGATCCGGTGTTGATCCACCGAATCATAGGTTTAAGTTTGAAGGGTCCTGACCCACAATAGTTCTATCCAGGGAAGACCTCGGACCATTCCTTAGCACAACGCATTAAAGAATCCTATGGAGAGGGAGAAGAGAGGAAGCAAGGTTACAAGGTAGCCTCCATACAGGATGGCACAATGCGCCTTGCTTGTCAACTCTTATTTGGAAATCTAGTGAGGAAGAATCACCCCACACAGGTCACCAGGTTCATGGTGGACCTCGCAGGAAAGTGTGTGGAGGGCATGCAAATGAACTGGGTGAAATACCTCGTCAACTAGACAGAAAAGGATTTTTGCGAAGCCCAAGACTTAGGATACGAGTTTCACTAAAGATGGTTGAACATATTGATCACATTTCTGGCATGGAAGATGCCCAAAGGAGCCACTTTCCCAGAGATTGAACCTACGAAGCCCCTGGCCGCTCATTTTTCCACCCTGTGGTATACCAATGACATGACGAAGCAGTGGTAGTCTAATGTCATGTTTCAAAGATACTATCATTAGTTAAAGGTTTCCATTGAATCATTCCCACGTATGAAACTGCGTACCCTACATCAGTACCGACCCATAGCGAAGTTCTGCATTGATTCCCACTTCATTTACATCATCGCACAGAGAGATCAACACCATGAAGAATTGAAGTCATAATATAAGCTCACGGATGAAGATATGGAGAAGATTACAAAGGAATGGCCAAAATAATTTCTTATACCTATCCTCGATGCAGATTTATATGACACTGACACTATAGGGACCCCGATAGTTACACGATTCGAACATGTCAAATATTCCAGTGGGAGGAAGAAGCAAAAAAATTCGGTTGAAGTCTAGGACATAGAGAGTGATGAAGAGAAAAATTATGGAGATAACGGGTCTAGCTCGCCAGGAGGAGGAGAAGATGAAGCAGAAGGACAAGGAGGAGGAGGAGACGAAGCAAAAGGACATGGAGGAGGATATGAAGGAGAAGAAGAGCAAGGAGGAGGCAAAGCTAAACCACCTGAAGATCCACCTATTGGGAGAGTGACGCCACAGAAGATAAAAGTTTCTCCGAACAAACCCTCAGCAAGGAAGAAAATGCGTGCCAATAAGCCACAGTTGGAAGCCACTCTCATTGATGATGACATTAGTCTAGTCCGTGGAGCTATGGAGGACACCTCTGAAGACATGTTGCAGAGACACAAAGAGAAGTAGGTGGAGTTATATCGAAGGATTGAAAGATAGTTGAAGGAAACGCACCAGGCTGTTTGATTGGTCCGTGTAGTGCCTACTGCACCATCTAGGCCTTCCTCATCATAGACCACAAAATTGGGGGATGAACTAGCCCAGTTAAGAAGGCTTGCTGATGCAACAAAATCTTGGTTATAGAGATCTCAGGAAGAGAAGGAGAAGGATACATAAGCCTTGAAAAAGGAGAAAGACAAAGTCCTAGTACAGTTACAAGCAGCGTAGGAGAGTGTAGCTTCCTATGAAAGAGATAAAGAAGAGTTTCAAGTGAAGATTTCAAGAGGAAAAGAGAGCTGGTGAATCCTAACTACAGAAGGAAAAAGAGCAGTTGATCGCAGAACATGTTATGGTCAAATATGCAGTAAGTAAAGCATATCACTATGTTCCAAGCTTGGTATAGGAGGAGAAGGAGCCTTTTGAAGCTCAATTAGTGAAGCTTGCAGAGACCCTCCAACAATTTCAGGCTAGGATAGTTGAACTGGAGGCCCAAATAGTTTCAAGCACCCCGTATGAGGTGTATGACCATAGGGAGGAGTCTGCCAAAATCACAGTATAAATTATAAAATACCTCACCTCAGTATGTAAACAAATGAGTGACATGAGCACCCAGGCATATGAACGCCTCACCAAGGATCCAGAGTTAAAGAAACTAGAGGCTCAGTTATAGGAGGTGCAACAACAAGCATTTTTAGTGCAGGTGCAAATGAAGCTGCTCACAACAATAGAAAGGATGAAGAGATCCCAGGAGAAGCGCACAATACAATAGTAGATCACTACCCTCTAGGGTAAGGTGATGGAAGTAACACAGAAGTTACAACCTATGTAGCATGAAGCTTGCAAAGTGTTTGAGGAGATCAATATTCATGGCTCACAACTAGATCAAGTAGTTGCAGCAGTAGAACAATGCTTGGAAGGGCCTGTTACAGAGAAGACAATCCAGGAGATCGTTGAGCAGGAGGCTCAGGTGAGGCAGTAAGTCGAGGCAGCTCGAGTTAAGCTCAAGGATTTTGAAGTAGCATTGTCCAGACCTGAGTGTCTCAGGACGAGTCACAGGTGAGTGTTGGGGGCCTGTTGTCCCTTGACCAAGTTTTGGGGAAACTTTGGTCAGTTTTGGACCACTTTTGAACTTCAACACGTTGGTCGAAGAAGGAGCGCCCACGCAAAGCTGAGATTGTAGATCTCACCTATTTTGCAGGCTATGTGGACCTCGTAAGGGGTCCTCTAGGGTTTTGTAACAGGTTTATGGGTTGTTGGCCCATGGATTTTCCCCATGTTTAGGCCTTATTGTAAGGGTTTGTAAAGTATAAATAAAGGGGAATGTATTGTATAAGTAGCTAAGTGAATGTAGTTCTTTGTGGAATAGTATCTCTATGCACAGAGGGTATGTGGTCAAGGCTTTGTGCTCAACTGTGATTTTTTAGAAGGTGCTAAGTGTTGTGATAGAGATTGTGGCTCTGTGCATTTGACCTATTTTTTGAAGGCAAACAAGGAGGATCTAGGGCTTAGTGCGCAGATCTCATGTATTGTTTGAAGTTCGACTCTGTGGCTTAGTGAATAGGAGTGATTGGATGTAATATCTTGGTGAATAATAAACAGGCAAAGTGGTTTGTGGACATAGCCCCACCCTTGGGTAAACCACGTATATCTGGTGTCTCATGGTTTGCTTTGTGCAGTGTTATCTCTGTTATGTTTTTTCTTAGTGCTTAGATTATGATGTGTAATGAATATATATGTTGTTTCTTAAATACTTTGCTTATGTTAAAGGGTAAATGAATGCTAGATATAACTCGCAGTGCTAAGTGATAAGTGCTCAGGATATATAATCATTTGTTGTTACTACGTCAATCTATCTTTGATTATGCTATGTGGTGTTAATAGGGTTAATAAACTAATGCATGTCACTTCCTAAGCATTAACAGAATATTATGCAAAGTTATCTTATCACAAAATTCTGTCCCAGACTGGTTACCGACACTACGTTTTGTAACCCCCCTGCTTCTACCTCGGGTGAGACTTCGCCTGCTTCGTAGGTGTTGCCGAAAGGGTCGATAACCAGTCTGGGTAAACCACGTATATCTGGTGTCTCATGGTTTGCTTTGTGCAGTATTATCTCTGTTATGTTTTTTCTTAGTGCTTAGATTATGATGTGTACTGAATATATATGTTGTTTCTTAAATACTTTTCTTATGTTAAAGGGTAAATGAATGCTAGATATAACTCGCAGTGCTAAGTGATAAGTGCACAAGATATATACTCATTTGTTTTTACTACGTCGATCTATCTTTGATTATGCTATGTGGTGTTAATAGGGTTAATAAACTAATGGATGTCACTTCCTAAGCATTAACAGAATATTATGCAAAGTTATCTTATCACAAAATTCTGTCCCAGACTGGTTACCGACACTACGTTTTGTAACCCCCCTGCTTCTACCTCGGGTGAGACTTCGCCTGCTTCGTAGGTGTTGCCGAAAGGGTCGATAGTCAGGGTTTTGTTGGTGCAATGTTAAGCATTGAACCCTGGTTCTGCCCCTACTCCAACAGCTAGTCAAAGAGATCATCTATCCTTGGAAAATGATACTTGTTCTTCACAATTACCTTAATCAGCTTCCTGAAGTCAATGAAAAGTCTCAACGCTCCATCATTTTTCTTCAAAAATAATACTAGCGCACCCCAAGGTGACACACTTGGGAATATATACCCCTTCTCCAGAATCTCTTTAAGTTGCATTTTCATTTCTTTCAATTATGGTGTACTCATCGTATAAGGAGTCTTGGATACTAGGGCTACTCTAGGCATTATATTTATACAAAAATCAATATCTCTCTTGGGTGGAAACCCCGATATTTATCTAAATACATCTTCAAACTCCTTTAGGACTACATAATCTTCAATATTTGACACGTTATCCTTAGGTTCCTCCTCTATATGCATTGAAAATACTTGACATCCTTTCCTAAATATTTTCTTCAGTTGCAAGGTTGAAACTTCTCTAATAGTTACATCCCTTGGAATACCCTGTACTTTTTTCAAATTCCCCTCTTCATCCAAGCAAGTAAAATCCTTATTATAAAATTATAGGACAACATGATGCATGTCCAACCAATCCATACCAATTAGGTAATCATGTGAGACCAAAGTTATAATATTCAAATCTACTTTTGTGCTCAGTCCATTCATGTCCATTAGACATGTCATAACCATCTCATTAATTTTACTTTTTTCTCCTATAGCTAGTTGTACCAACCAAGGTTTCCCAAACTTGCTTTTTTACAATTGAAATATTTCCACCATCTTAGGATCTAGATAACTATGACTAGCTCCTGATTCAATTAAAATAGTAATGGGTTGGTTGTTTATCTTACCTTCCACTTCAATTATATGTGACTGAAACTCAGCTTTCTTATTATCCAAGGTTGCATAGATCCTAGGTACATTTCTTCACATGTCCTCCATTGTATCAACTTGTTGTAAATTGTGAACAATCCTCACTTTTTTACCTCTGTGAGGACAATCTCTATACATATTTTCTTCCTCACATCCCCAACACTTCTTTGGATACTACCTTGGTATTTTTCCCATTGCGTATGTCATTATGGGCTCCTTGGGAGTTTACTGTCCCTGAAAAATATTTCCAAAGAATGGTGGCTTGGCGCCCCTCTTCCTCTGCTCCATATTTCCTTTATTTTTTTCTACCCAAGACTTTTGGTAAGTGGGTCTTCCTCTATGTCGATCATATAGACACTTATCTCTCCTTATATTTTCCTCCAATGTCTTGGGATCATCATATTATATCTTATCATTGATAAATGATGGCAGCCCACTAAAGTACCTCTGAATCTTAACCTGTTCATATTTTATGAAAGCAACATACTTCAGTAGCTCTAAAAATATCCTCTCATACTCATCTATGGTCATACTTCCAAGCTTGAGTTCAAAGAACTCCTTCATGTTCCTATCATAGTAATGTTTGTTTAAGTATTTATTTTGAAAATAACTCTTAAACTCCCTCCAAGTAACCTTTCTCTCATCAATTTGTTTCACTTTTACAAACTGGTCCCACCACATTGATGCTTTTCCCTTGAGTCAGTAGATGGTAACTCTCCCTTCTGCCTATGAAGAGTAGTTATGCAACTAAAATTACTTCATCATGCCCAACAACCAGGTCTCTGCATCCTCATCCTTTTTGTGCTCGCTATCAAAAGTAGGAGGCTTAATTTTATCCATTTATCTTTGTAGTTCATCCACCCCAGACCTCCTCTTATTCTTTCGGACATGAGATGGGCTTGAACTAGTGCACACTCTCCCAGCTGAATGTCTTGGAGAGTGATGGTGCTTCGTGTCAACACTTCTTGTTTTTCTTCTCTCATCATGAAACATGTGTCTCCTTGATTTGCTTGACCCGATCTTCTTATCCATATTTTTCTCAATTATGTCTAAGCTTTGTAGAAACTTGATGTTGAAGTCATATTGTTCCTCGTTGGATTTCATAAGCCTATCATTATCAACTTTATAACTTTGGAAGTCCTTTTGCAAAATTTTTATGGTCTTCTCCAAATTCATGCTTTCTTCCTTGGCTTCTCCATGTCCGTTTGAATATGTTTCCTTGTCACCTATATTTTCATACATCCTTATGACCACATCTTCATGGTTGTAGGTTCTTTGTGCATATTCCATACTTTTGATCTATGTATTTATCTTGTACTAATCAAATTGTTTTTAACTCTGCAAAATGTGTAGGAGACAAGATTTATTAGACTAAATCATTTATGAAAACCATAAATACTATGCACATTTTTTTCAATAAGTGTATCATAATCTTTTCTTTTGATTCCTTGTGAATTTAACAACCTAATTCAAAATTCTTGGTGAATATTTGGACTCCTCTGTCCATGAATTTTCCTCCTCTTTTTTCTCCTTTTTTACTTTCAAAGATCGTGTGTATACCAATTATGTTTTATATGCCCATATTCATCACATGTGCATGATATACACATGAAATACCCAATGCAAATGCATTGCACTAGTATTCAGTGTGTACAACTTTTATATCGGGCACTAATATTTAGCACGTTCAACTTTTGGGTTTCGCGCATCATTATCTAGTGTGTACAATTTTTGTGTCGTGCATCAATATTCCACACAAATTACAGTTTTGCTCTATGTCACTCCAACATTCACCATGAACCCTCTCACACCCAATACTAAAGTCACATCTCTAATTCTTCTCATGTAGTGCCAATATTCCACGCGCACGCCCTGCACACCAACACTATGCACGTGCCAATATTTTTTCTCTGTGCGGTGCTCATATTCATTGCATTCTCACTGCGCATCACCGATATTCAATGTGCATTCCATGCAAATTATTATTATGCACACACCCATCAATTTTTCATGGCATCCATATTCATCACGCATGTATTGCACTCCCATATTATGTGTGCTCCACCAGTTCTATACCCCATAGTTCCAATATTCAGTGCGCACACTCCACACACTGATATCTTTTGTGCACCATAAGTCTTGCACCACATAATACTAAAATTTAGTACACACACACTGCACATCAATACTTAGCCTACTCAAGTCCTTTCTACACTTGGCTTATTTTTCCATATTTTTAGCTTGCGACCCCACGACCATCATAAAATTTCCCGCCTCACCAACTGCATGTTGATCTATGTCCCATACAAGTCCAATGTTGAACCAAGATATCTGATACCTCCTTGTAACATCCCCAACTCTTCTCTAGGCCATGTCACATCAAAATATTGAAACTATGATACCACCTTGTAACGTATCCAGCCTCCTAGATGAGTCCCATTATCACATAGTAAAGTATCCACTAGGGCGAATCACTAAGTAAATATCTAGTATCAATTATTTCCTCTATGGAAGCAACTCATTGAAATCAACAACGTGCACAACTGGTCTTGTTCTACGCACAACTACATTTTCCTAGTGCACGCAAACCGGTATCATACTGCACACAACAACTATATCTTAGCAATTTTGCACACTCAACCGTCATTGTGTCGTTTGTGTGAATTGTCCCTTAGAACACAGAACATTTCTAAATTTGCGCTAAAACCCATAAGAATATGGTTGAAATTACTTAACAACATAGCGACTAAAACAACAGAATGAACTCATAATACAACTACACATGCAACCCTCACTTTTCCCTGCACGAAGACTATTATATTTATGTGTGAGGAACGATTTCCTTGCACATGCGATACTTCAGGCCTTGCCTCAGAATCCCATGACTATTACCACAAAATTATCTAATAGGAAACACTTAATAACTACCATGCTTTACATTTTCCACAATTATGCAGAACTAACAATACATGCACAATCCAACATAATTGTGTACCAATTCCATAAACATAAATAACATAATCATTTACATGTTAAACAATATATAAACACGTAAAATTGTCATGGCCCATGCCTTGCATATGTAGTAAAAATGTAGTTCTATAGCATATATATAGTCCATGCACAAATATATATACAAGTGTAACACATAATATATTTAACATGTATATGCATATTACTCAGAGAATAATACACATAACAAGACACTTATCTTTTGTTGTAATCCACCTGTTAGCACTCTGTAAATTGTTTTTGGCTGAGGAAAGAAAATCACAAAGGTAACCACAAACCAACTTGAGGTTGGAAGATAGCCCTTCCAACCCAAAGAGGGCTCTCTCTCTTCAAATCAATCACTGAAAGGATTGATCTGGTATTTCGTCCAAAGGCTAGATATCCAAGATAAAATTGAATTTGTAGAGTTGGTGGCAATGTGGACAGAAAGTCCATTGGGCAATGGAGTCATTAAACCTCAGAAATCAATGAAATATTACTAGATACTTGGCGGATTGAGAAGTGATTGATAAGAGGCGAGATAGAAAGAACTGCTTTAGGCCAATTAGATATTGTTGTAGATAGAATATTACAGATAAAACAAATAACCCCTTAGGGCATATAACAAGGATGAATCCCAAAGTGATTATAGTAGAAAGACAATTGAATTGCATGCAACATAGCATCAGATGCAAATGAATTATGATACATATAGTTCAACTTAACACAAAGAAGAAACCATATGACATAGATGCATTTAAACTAGAAGACAAAGAATGTAAGATCACATGCATAAATTAATACAATCATATGTATCTCTGGAGTCAAATATCAAGGACTTTTGTTCCAGCAATTTCATTAATATCAGAGAGAAATTACAAAAATGTATTCAATAGTCTCTTCCTTACACACTTGCCAACCTTTACCTCTCATAGCTTCATGAAATATATAAAAAAATATCTTCCTATGTTGCCAAAATTTGAATTCAACTATCATCCTATGATAATGCTAACAGTTACACATATTTAGCAACAAAATCTTCAACAAATTGCTACAAGGAAGGAATCAACTTGAACTCATTAATTGCATCATAACAACTTGATAAACCAATATTTAACTCCCTAAAAATGATTATCTTTGACCTTGATACTCGTTGGAGACGAGATGGCATATATGATGACCTGACCTTGTCGATCCAAAGGAAAATTGGTTGCTCTATCATCATTGTGCATCATGCCTGCTACGCAACAACAACCTACATGAGAAGCATAGTGCAGTTGCACAACAACTGATCTTCTTGTAATTTTCTTTCTTTTCTTGATCTCGATTTATTGATGGAGATGGTTAACGTTAACAACAAACTCAAAATCATGGCAAGGTTCCCAAGAACCCTTTCTTTCCTTTAGAAAACATGTTTGCTTCTCACACCTTAAATATTTGACATATGTAAACTGCAATGAAGACCTCAATTTACTTCCTAATTGACAAATTCTTTAAGTTGATGTGGTAGACATTTATCTCATTATCACATTGAGATATCCCATTCCAAACTTGTACAAGAACCTCATATTGATGCTCTAATTTAGATTGATATAGTTGTGTAGTGTGCTTGTTGGGCAACTGCAAATTTTCCATTCATAAATCAAAACTGAAATTTTCAATGAGTGGCAAGGCAACAAAATGATCATGTATAATGATCCATCAAGCAAAATAACCTTATGCATAAGAATTCCATCCAAATATGAAACAACAACTGGAGAGTGTGGAAGCAAGGTCATTTAAATATGCACAACGTTGTGAGAAAAGAAGAAGAATGGTATCTGGGAGTTTCTTTGCATGGAAGATGAAGAATTTGAGTGCTAAAGCCAAATTAAACCACCACTTATAGCCATCATACTTTGTTGTACTTTAATACTCAATTTTGCAGCATTAGGAAGTTGTGCAGCAACTTGTGCAACGCTATAATTTGCTTGATGATGCCACGTGCCTCCAACAGATTTGAGCTCATGAGATTTTCTAAACCATGACAAGACTAACTCTAACTGATCATGATTGGCCATATGACCTATATTAACCAAGTTTGACCAAATCACAAATTTTCATGTGAAAATTTACATGTGTTAACACCACCAACTATGTGCATACCTCAGATGTTCCTCCCAGCCATAGACTTTACTACTCATAAACTCAGCAGTAGGTCACCCTTGAGTTGGGGCTTAAACTCCACCAATGAAAAGGTTTCCTAAGCCAAGCTAAGGTCTGTCAACAGTCAAATCACTTAGCCAAAGTTTCCAACCCCAACAAACAGGCTATAGTCCCTCATTCCCCACATGCATGTCCCACCCCAGGAAGTGTTCCCCTTCTTTTCTCAACAGTCCTTCAGCTTCCCCACTTCCCTTCCAGGGCTTCAGCAATAGGCTAGACATAAAGTCTCAGAGCCCTGTAGCTACAACTAGGCACCTTGGAAAAGTAATTCCCAACATTTATCTCACCTCACAAACACGGGCCTGACAACCTGCTTCTTCGACCAACACAAGCCTGGAAACTTGCTTCTTCAACCAACATGGACCTGACAACTCGCTTCTTCAATATCACACAGGCGTGACAACCTACCTCTTCAATAGCACACATGACTTGCCAAGAACAAGGTTTTGTGATGGTAGCAAGTTACAACAAGATACATATTCTTAGCAGAGGGAAGTTCGAATGTATTCTGAAGGAATTCGTGACCCCCCCGAAATACACTAAGGCCCACCAATATATTTGCATGATTATAACTAGACACTTGTCACCTTAAGAGCTAACTTAGCTCCACTTGGTGACTAATTCCCATTTCTTAGGAACTCAGGATAAATATATATCCCATAAATACACTTTTGAAAATATTATTAAAATATTCCCTTTAAGCTTCACACCCCTTTCCCATTCTAGTGGAGTTTATCCCCTATCTATTTTTGTCTGATTGATCTACGCACAATGATATGTTTTTATTAATATTTGAGTTCAATTACATTTAAAAAAAATAGGTGCACTGGCCTTTGTCACAATCCAAGATCTCCAGCCTAATAACCACATAGGCACTATGACCTCAATATACAACCTCAATGTACCAAAACTTGTGCGTTGCGTCTCCCTAGCCTATATGTACATTTACATTTACATTACAATTAGGGTTCATCCTAGGGGTATTACATGTAAGCATTAACCATTGACAATGTCATTAATCATCACAAAAATCCATACACATAACACAATGATTTTTTACATGGAAACCCAAACGGGAAAAAAACACGAAATAATTTTTTTATATCATGTTAAGATTTACATTCATAAGAAGCACCAACTTCCAATATTCTTCAACACCAATTGGAAGGAGGAACCAAACTGAAGGTATCTTCAACTTCCTGATTTACCAGCACTGACTAGAAGAAGGCACCAACTCCCTGACTTTACCAGCTCCAACTGGAAGGAAGCACCTACTCCATAAAACACATGCACCAACCTACTGAATGAAGACACCAATCTTCTCAACTAAGCACCAACTCAATAAGATATCACGAATCTAAGATCTTCATACACATAGTACTTCTTACTTCACCTGCATGCTTCATTCCGTAGACAATCCTTCAAACCCTAGCAAGCCTCATCACATCATTCCCAAAATGTAATCATTGACAGTAACATCCACTAATGACAACGTCAATTAATGAAAACATCCACTCACGAAAACATCAACTCATGACAACATCATGGCAACATCACAACCTCATAGCATACCTTGAGAATAAGAAATACCTTAAGAGAATCCTTTAGACTTCCCTTGCACACCAAAAAGACACCCCAACACCTTGAGTGCACCTAAGACTTGATCTCTTCATTTGTAAATCATGAACTTGGAGCTTTCTTTAGGTTGGTGTCTATAAATCAGGTGGTTGGTACATCCTTCCAGTTGGTGCTGGAGAATCTTGGAAGTTGGTGCTTCCTATGAATGTAATCTTAACATGATATAAGTAAAGAATTTCTTTGTTTTCTCTCATTTGGGTTTCCACGTAAAAAATCATTGTGTTATGTGTATGTTTTTTTTTTTATGATGAATTACATTCTTAATGGTTAATGTTTACATGTTGTGCTTAAAGTTAAAATGGTTAAAAATGCTCAATAATGATTCACCCCCCTTCTCAGTATTGGTGAATATTCTAACACATACCCTCCACATTGAGATTTAGTTATAATTCTAATGGTTGGTTAAACAATTTACTAAACTTAGAGGAGCACACTAAGGAGAGACCAAGCATGAAACATAATTAGAATCGATCCTTCTAGAGCTTTCCTTCACATTACAGTTCTTCATGCTACACTATCTTATTCTTAAAGATCGTTTTTCTTGTGCATTTCAATGTGAAAATGAACGATAGATATGCCCTACTAACCATTCAAGAAAGGCATGTTGAGAATTCAAGAGAGGCATGCTACTGTAATTGTAAACAAGTAATGGAACACTAGGCAATATTTAATAAATATCAAGGTTGAACATACCAGATAAGAGTACCGAGTTGAAAAACTAGTTTTCACTCCATGCTTAGTTTTCATTAAAGTACAAGTACACTACAATATTGATATGGAACTTACTATTTACCTTCATCCATATTAATGGGATCAAACTAACTTTACATTTGTCATTCGATGGGTTAGTACTAGAAGATAAATTTTTCAAGTCTCATGTGACTAGATATTTTGTTACTTTAAGCTACATTTTGTCTACCATTTTACATTTGCATTCTCCTACTACATTTTTGTATGACATTTATGTTTGTAGCTTCCTACATTTACATTATCCTACTACATTTCTATATGAAATTATTGTTTGTAGCTTCCTAATGTATTATCAAGGCCAATTAAGACACATCAAAGAAAAATATATTACGTAATTTAGTTATTTTGATTGGAATACAACTATTATGTTGTAAGGTTGTAACAAATTAAGACTTAAAAGTAGTTTTCTTCTTAATTGAACCTATCACACTTAAAAGTAGTGTTCTTCTTAATTGAACCTATCACACTATGCATACATTGGGTATGTTGTCGAAGGTAAGTCCTTTGTTCATCCATAAATTAACTAATACACGGTTGTACCTATGCTTCCTAGTTTCATCACTGTTATCATCTAGTTTTCCTTAAGCTTACTCTAGGAATGAATTACTCTTCCTCCTCCTACTAAGGGGTGGCCTTAAAGCACCTTTTTGTGAAGCTTCGAATGCGACTTCATATCTATAACTAATGATTTCACAAGCTATAAAGTCATTAAAAACTTAATCGGAGAACCAAAATTTATTTAAAGAGAAATAGAGTCAATTACCAGAAGTACTAGTTTCAAGGGTAGTTCAAGTAATCACAAATCCATACTAAAGTTCAATTTGCATTGTTGGTAAAAATAGTGGTCCCTCAAGGAGGCAACTATGCATTATAATAGGGGCTTAGATTCTTAATTAAGTTGTTCAAAGATCTACTAATTTGCATAGCTGCTTAATGTCCTCTTACACCAAAGGTGATATAACACGACAAAATTGAATATCAAGTCCTCATGTGAATATGTGTACATGTGAGAGATGACATGGATGTTTGTTATGAGCCGCTCATATCAAGATGGAGGAGGCTCATTGTTAGTCCTTCATGCATTTGCATGGTGGTCTGTCGTGACCAAAATCCCAAGAGGACACTTGCCAAAGATTGCTCAAGCATGCTTGCATGTTACATCTCATAGCTCAACATGTGTTTGTTGTCCTCACTGGATTTTTTCTTCTTTTCTTGAAGGTGGAAAAACCTATCATAACTTAGTTGTCAACTGATAGTGAGGACATCCATCATTAGCTATTAGTTCCAAATGCAGGTCGACTCATCACTATTATTGAAGGAAAACCATGCCACTTGAAATGACCTGCTTGTGGTCCATAAACAAGTAGACTTTCACTCCTGCCAGATAGATGCCTCTAGGTCTTAGGTCATTCACCTACTTCCATATGTCTGAGGAAGATGAGCTTCTAGCCAATTGAAAGCAAGTTTCAACCTAGATGATATCCACAAGAAAGAGAATATCCCTCGTGGTCATCATTGAGGCTAGCTACAATTGAGGCATGCACTTTCTAGTAGCATCTAACCTTAGTTCCATACATGAGACTAGATACTACCCATGGTTGTAATTTAACCTCTACCCCATGAGGTACCATCATTGAATTATCACTGGCTAACATTTTTGGTTTGTGTGTTTTAACGATATTATTTTACTATAAGTGGAAATTATGATGATAGACACATAAATTCAAGGTCTAAGAATATGAAAATAAAGAATATGGGATAATGACATCATGGGGGGAACTGGAGAGAAATAAGGAATGGAAAAATAGAGAAACAATGGATAGATGATGACCATGCCATGACCACTTACTACATGTACAACTCTTCTTGATCTTGTTTTAATGCCCCCCTGCAATGCAATAAGCAAGAAGCAATTCCTCCTCCTCTTCTTATTATTGACCTCTCTCTCGAGAAGCATCTCCTCTGTATATAGACAAAATTAGAAAGAAACACAGAACATTAATTGCCTCTTAAAGTATGATGATGATGATGATGATGATGATGATTAACGTCCATTGAGACTAGTTGGTCTATTGGACCTTAAGAAGGTAAGATAATACTTCAATTTCTTTAAAATTGTATTTCTATGCTAAGAAAAACATTGAGAGCAGTGTTCCAAGGTCACCATAGTTTTGATGACTTAGGAGGTTAGGAAGGTCGGTGAAAATATTTTTAAATTGGGATCTAATATGGGTATAGGCAGGGCAATCCAAAAGGAAGTGTTTTTCATCTTCTACTCGCTTAGTGTCACAAAGGTGACATATTTTCTCATCCCAAGGTGTTTTTCAAGTTGTCCAATGCCCAGTTTCAATATGTATCTCATGAGAGTTTGTTCTTATTTTAACAATGTTGATTTTCTTCTTTGCACTTTTCAAAACAAAGAGATAATTTTGATCTTCTGAATTAGAGTTGACCACCTCCTTGTAGTATCTTAATTTCCTTTTATCCACTAATTCTTTATCACACCGCATATTCTCCTTAAATTTAGAAGTGATAATATTTGTAATATTATCAATATATTGCATAATAACTTTTTCTTATATATGTCTATAAATTACATGAATAAAAAAACACCACATATTGCATGATGACTTTTTCTTATATATGTCTATAAATTACATGAATAAAAAAACACCACACAAATTTCACACGTTGCATGAGATCCCACAAACCCAAAACCTAAACTTAATTGTATAAATCAAGCATTTCTCGTGTCTCTTTGTTGAATACAAAATCCGCCCTCCTCTCGATGAGGCATTTGACCTTTTCTTCGAGACTTACACTAAATATCGTCCCTATCATGATCATATTTAGACAAAGGCTTTTTTGGCATATCAACTTTATTTTGTACTATACATATTTTATTCATCAATGCGGCCATGTTACTATATGTGTAAGGATGAGTCCTCACATGCACTTGGAACATGCCAAAAAGTGGGCCCCGCTGTGGAGTCTAGAATTTGTACCACATTTCCAAAATGTCAAAAAGTAACTTGTGCACCGTAAGAAGAAAACAAATTGGTTAACTACCTACCAACATGGAGAAATTTAAATTAGTAATTTGACTATTCCTATAACAAATGAAGAAATTATAAAATTGGATGAAAAAGTCAAAAAGAAAGAGGAAATTTCCGTATAAATGATATTAGTGATTAAACAATAATTTCTCTTATTTTATTTATGCTAGTTTAATTTCAAATAAAATGTTGTAGTTTAAATATGTTAATTTTTGTTCTTTTCATATTATATGTTTAGATGATATTTATACAAAATCACAAGAGATATTGTTGGATTTGCAAATTTGAATGATTAAATCTATATATTCAAAGTGTTATAAGGGTTTTTCACTGTGCTAAATCCATTACTATATTTTTTGAATTTAATTAATTTGTCTTGATCTAAGATTTTATGAATCAAATTGCGATTACAAATATCATTATAATTACATGTATTGTCATTGTATAAAATACATCTTAAAAAGAAACGAGCTTCATCTTCAATTTCCTCTTACTTATATAAATCATATATTATTTTTTGCCAAGGAGTTTTCAAAAGAGTCCATCTACATGTTTTACTATGTAAAACATGTTAATTAATTTTTATCTTAACATTTATTTTTTTAGGTATGCAACTTTATTAAGTAGAAAAAATTATAAGCTTGGAATTGATGATGTTTTTATAAAATATGGTTATATTTTGTATTTTTGATATTTTCATTACTCCATAGAAATTTGTACACTTTAATTTCAATTCTCAACTTTATATTTTCTTTATAAGATAAGAATATTTTTAACCAAAAATAGGTTATGGATAATTGCAGGTAATGATGAGAAACATGTCTTTGTCTAAGTTTTTCTAGTTTGTGATTATTGAGAATGATTATTTTAGGAATTCACATTCCACATTCCACATTCAATAGAAAAAATAATAGTTTCAATAAAAGAAATAGTGGATACTTCATAAAATTATTTTTAATTTTGAAATTATAAGTAATGATTTTTTTATTTTTATTTATATTCAATTATGTTTCAAGTTTTTAGCAATATATTTCTATCTCAAATTTGACGATCATAAAGAATCATTATTATTAAAAAGATAGAATTTTTATTTTAATATTTATCATTATCTTTTTTTTTATTTTTCTTAATATTTATTTTTAAAAAATACAATCTTTATATTTAATGATATTGATAATCTTTAATCTTATTCAAAATTAAATTAGTTAAATATTTTCTCTTCTTTTTAATTTATGTTGATTGTATATTTTAATTATCTCATTCATTATCTTTTTAACCCCCTCTTATGTTTCATCTTAATAAATTTGGCTATTAACTTTTATACTTATTTACTTTATTAATTTTACTATCATCATAAGCCTATTTAATTCATCATTTATTATTACTTTATTTTTAAATTAAAACCATTCATATATATTTTATCTTTATTTAATTTTACTTATAAGCATATTTAATTCATTATTTATTATTACTTTATTTTTATTTTTATTTTTATTTTTAAATTAAAACCTTTAATATATATTTCTTCTTTCATTTGATTTAAAAAAAAAATTATATATATATCTTTCTAACTATTTTATTTTTTTTAATTATCGTTTTCTTTTTTTATGTTAATTTAAATCATTATTACCATCTTGTTACCTTTAGGATTATTGGAGAGGAGTTCCACAATACTAAAACCAAACTTTTTTATTGTTTTGTTGACTTTAGAAAAGCTTTCGACATGGTTCCTAGGAAAAACCTTTGGAACAGGTTGGAAGAGATAAAAGTGCCTCTCGAGTTGAGGTTGTTGCAATAAGAATGTATTAGAACGTTATTGCTAAGTTTAAAAACATTGAGAGCTGGTCAAAAGAGATTAATTGCAATATTGGAGTCAAACAAGGTTGTCCCTTGTCCCCTACCCTTTTTGGCATATACATTGACAAGTTAGAAGATTGCTTGGAAAAAGTAGGTTGTGTCACCCCTACTTTCACTGGTATAGTCATCAATCTTCTTCTTTATGCCAATGATATCGTTCTTATGGAAATGAGTCCCCATGATCTTGAAAACCAAGTAAGAATCCTCGAGGATTTTTTCTCCAATATGGGTATGATTGTTAATATTGATAAGACTAAGGTCATGATTATTAAATCAAATAAGATCACTTATGATACCTTTGTATATGACAACA
>ML802308.1:88059-98910 GCA_009831015.1 Picea engelmannii
AAATCCATCTTTGAGTGAGACACAACCTACATCAGAGAATTCTTTTAATACAAAATGGTTTTCTGGCAACCTGAGAGCTTCCTTGGATAGGGAATTGCCCAAAGAATTATTTTCCCGAAATATATGTGAAAAGTTAATTTGTGAGAATCTAGAAGAAATCACATGTACTCGGTAGAAATGCCACTAAGACCCAAATTCGTTATTTGTAAATCTCCCCTCATCCTTTCAATTTCCAATCTCAAATCACAGAAAATATGTAGATGAAGAATGCCCTTGCCTTCAATGAATTTAAGAAGTGAAAATAATGTCTTGAGCTCACCCAAATTGTTGGTCCCTGATCCCAAGTTGATTTTCTCTTTTATCAAATGCACATCAAAAAGATATAAAATAAAACCAACGCCACAAAGTTTGTCCCTCCCCTGGCAAGCACCATCGATAAACCCTTAGAAAATGGATTTATCTATAGTTAGGGCATGATCTAGACATGGAGGTGGATTGTGATGTGTGCTTTTATAACATTCCAAAAGTCCCAACACTTGTTGAGAATATTTAAATGTAGGAGAAAAGGTATTGTCAAATATACTAGTGTTCCTTGCAATCCATATGCCCCAAAGCACCAAGATAGGAAGAAATCACAATGACAATAGCTTAGAGTGTGAGAAATAGTCACTAGAATAGTCCACAAGCGAAGTTTTGTTCCATAGTTGAACTACCCTGATCTGTCGTTCAATATCCCACCAAACCTTCCAAGGATATGAACATTCTAGGAACAAATGTAAGTTAATTTCATCATGATATTTATAGAGGTAACAAAAGCCTGACCCATTTTTTTTTATTAATTGTAAATGATCCCACCTCTGGACTTTCCCATTCAAAGAAATCCATAAGAGAAATGTACTTTTCAAGGGACCCCGATTTTCCAGAGCTTGTTATGCCACCAACAAGGATTTGTAGACCCCATATATTGTAGTTCCTCATACCTTAATTTGGCCAAAAATTCACCTCTACAAGAGTTATAGACTCAAACAAATCCATCCTCCCAATCTATGATACATACATGAACATTGCAGAGAGTGTTAATAAATTGATCCCACAATGGTTGCCACCTTCCTTCCACTCTAATGTCTTTGGTAGAGAGCCACCCTTGCACCCAAATATTTGTACTTGTATCATCACCCACTCTATTTAAGGTATATAACCCCCTCTCCTGAAGTTGAGCTACCATATCCTCTAGAAGAAATACATTATCCCCACATCTTGAGATAAAATCTTGACCAATCCTAACCTATAGTCCAAACCCAACTTTCCATGCCATATATTTTTCAATAATTGGGAACATCAGAGATAATGCTCTCCAATGTTTAGATGTGTTAACCGTGCATTTTTTCCTAAGCTAGATCCAATCTAACACACAACCAAGAGAGATATATTTATCCACCAGAATACATTGCCAAAGACTATCTCATGTCAAGAAAACCCATAAGGATTTTGCAGCTAAGGCCTTCCCAAAAAGTCATATGTCTTTGAGACCCCATCCACCTAGATCCTTGGGGATTGATATAATTTTCTAGCTAGCCAGGTGAGAGCCCAGATATTTGGCACTTCCTTTCTAGAGGAAATTCAAACATGTTTTTTGTATATGATCCAGTCTTTCTTTGGGAATAAGTGGTAGCAGGTGTCATTACACCAGTATGGCTACAATTATTGACTTGATCAAAATCAGTCTTCCACCACGTGACAACCATTGGTTGCACCAAAAGTTTATTTTAATTTCTATGCATGTTAGAAGACATTTCTAATCAGTTAACTTATAATTGTTGGGTTTAAGAGAGAATACAAGGTATTTGAATCCTACCTGCAAATCACAAGAAGTAAAGTTAAATGGCCATGATTTTTTTTTGTTGAAATGTTCCTTTACCTCTAGAAAGTAGACAATATATATTTTTAGATTAATGACCATCCCAGTAGCTCAATAGACTCACAAAAGAGTTCAAGAATTTCCTTAAGAGTTTGGGCCTCATGTTTCACACAATAGCAAAATATGAGGGCATCATCAACAAATAAAATATGAGTAAGACTTTCGGTATGACCTAGTCTTACCCCTTGCATCTAATTTGTTCTTTTTGATAAATTTATAGTCCTACTGAGGCCATCCACTATCAAAAACAATAAATAGGGAGAAAGTGTATAACCTTGGCGCAAACCATATCCAACATGAAAAAGGGATAGGATAGATCCATTTAACAAGGATGGAAAATAAATTGTGGACATGCAACACACAATCCACTTTACCAGAGATAATTTAAAACCCACATGAAGAAGTAATAGTCTGAGATATAGGTAAGAGACTTGGTCATATTCTTTCAAGAGGTCGATTTTCATTATCGAGATGGGACACTTTGAAACTTTGACAGTGTGAATACTTTCCTACGTAGATCCAATTTCTTCATGGATGAGGTGGTCCTTGAGAAAACCAAATTGCTTTGGAGTAATAAAAAAAGATAAAATTGGCTTAAGCTGAACCGCTATGATCTTGGACATTATTTTATATATAAAATTACAAAGAGAAATCGGCCTAAAATCATCGAAGGACGTAGAACAATCCTGCTTGGGAATTAATGCAATGAATGTAGCATTAATACACTGATGCATTTTTCCATATTGTCTTACTTATTCCACCATACAAAGAAGATCATCACAGAGAATATCAAAAACATATTCATAGAATTTAGCTCTCCATCCATCAAGGCTCAGACTTTTGTGTCACTTGAAAGAAGATATTATGGCCAAGAGTTCAGTTTTTGTGACCTCACAAAAGAGAGCACGATCTTCCACCCCCTCAATGAATCAAGGAAACTGCTCTATAAGTTTTAGTGTTTTTACCATGTTTACTCTCTCTACCTCTTTAAATAATGATTCAAAGTGATTGATTCCCAATTCTTCCAAGTTTGGAAACCCTCTCACCTTATCACCACTTGGACCTTGTAGTTCCCAAATGGTATTCTAACTCCTCTAGAAGTTGGAATTTTTTTTAAATAATTTTGAATTTTGATCCTCCACTGAGATCCAAAGTGCCATGCTTTTGAGTCACCATGTTTTCTCTTGTTCCAACAATAGATTGGATATGTAATCTTCTAAGGATTGACATCATTCCATATCTGAAATGGGTTCTTTTCCTCCACAAGATGTAGAGTAAAATTGTTCTAGTTCTTCTTCAATGTCCTTGAGAGCCCAGTCTTGTTGTAACGTTCAGTCCCTTGCCCAAAAAGAGGACTTTTCCTTAATATTTCATATACTAGTGACAAATTGAACATTGGATAGGATCCCATTATATTCATAATAGTGACTCTAGTTGTCCTTGACCAACTAACAAAATCCCTCGTCATTGAACCTAGATGAATTATATTTGAACGAGGCATCTGGCTTCCTTGAACCCTTCTCAAACTCAAACAATATTGGGTAATGGTATGGGCATCATACCTTCCCCACCCATGAACAATATTTACCCAGGGATTGAAGAAACTCTTAATGAACAAGGAAACTATCCAAACATTTCACAACAACGACCTCTCCAATCCGATTATTCCACGAGGCAAGACACAAAGATAAGGGTTCCACATTGACCCAACCCAAATATTCCATATGTTTATTCAAGAAAATATACATATGATCTTCTCTAGATGAATTCCCCCAAGTCTCTTCCCAACTCAAATTGAAATTTATATCACCACCAATTATCAAGTATCCAAAACTGAAGCAATTATAAGAGAATAACTTGGACCAAAAATCCTCCCTACCATGACATGGTCCATATAGATTTAAAACCAAAATGGATCTATCCAAATCCTTGCAGTAAACTTCAGTACATAAACCTAACACAATGGAAAAACATTTTATGTGTAGTTAGTGGAAAAACCTATTATAAGGCCCCCTGAGAGGCCCATCGAGTCCACTCCGTAAAAACTCCAACCAATAAACATTTTAGATAGCTCCCCAATAATAACTCACAAGGGTCCCATTATTTATTGTATTAAAATAATATCAGTCCACTCCATCGCCAAATAATGTTTAAAGGAGATTTTCTTAAGCATTCCCCCTAAGACTCTCATATTAACATAAATAAGCTTCATAATGGGTCCACTAGTGGGATATGTCCTATTCTAAGGACCCCATTGAGGAATTTGTGTTGGCCTTGGGATATTTCACGGTGGGCCCGATCTTATGCAAGCTTCAAATTTGATTTCCAACCCACCTTATTTAGACCAATATGTTTAAGTCCGTTATATACCAAACCCCTCGAAGTGTGGATGGAGGAACAAGGACGAAGTAAATATGGTTCATGCCCAAACAAGGAAGAATTATTGGCAAAGGAACAAGGTTTTAGTGAGTCTGAGATAGGTGAGTAACCCGACTCAACAACCTTATAAGGATAGTCAGTATTGGAATCCCCCATCCCCTTGCCCAAAGGCCAATAAGTCAACACCTCACTCGATTCTAGAACATAATTCAAAATTGGAGAAGAGATATTAGAATTACCCAAGGTTTGGCATCCCGATGATGAAAACTTTGACCACAAATCCTCCATCTTGGACCACTTCTCATTCATGAGGTCTAGTTCATATCCAAAGCAATCCCAAAGTGATGTGTCTTTCATGTTGTGCAGAGATTCCTCCCCTAAGGGGACATTGACTTCACCAATCAGAATTTTGGATTGTTTTGGCTATTCATCCATAGAGGATCCTAGCCCACTTCTCCTGCCAAGTTCCTTTGGTGGACATGATGAAGTATACACATCTATTTTTCCCATCATGAAAGTGTAAACATGATCAAGAACCCCTCTATTCCTTCTAGACATCCCTTCAAAATTCTTCTTGAAACTCAACTCACAATCAACGAGAACATGCCTAAATTTATGGAAACATGAGCATCTAAAGGGTATATTGACATAGTCAAGTACCTATGTAAAAATCCATTCTATGACCACCAAGTCCAGTTTTTCATAGAGCCCTCGACAAGGATTCATCTCAATAAGTATTTGAGCCACCAACTAAAGTGGACCATTTTTGTAGCTATCATCAACAATAATGAAAGTCCCTAGAACCTCACCAATGAATTTAAAATCCAAGTCCAACCAAAACTCCAAAGGAACATTTGAGAGCTTAATCTAGACTAGGACATTGGTCATTACCTCCTCCCTCACATCAAACAAGGGGTGCCAAAGTTTAATGCTAAGTACATTTTCGTCCCAATACCATCAGTTCCCTAAAATCATCCATGCAGCATCCTTTTTTTTGAAAAGAAACCCAATCCAGCCTTTATTTAAGATATGAACAATCAAGGCGTATCTGATGACCAAATCCAAGTGCCCATGCATCCACGCAGATAGGGTCTCCTTCGCCACCCTTTTCCCACAAAATCTCCCAACGAGAGCACATCCATCGATATCCACAATCTAGCAAACTAGTAAGTCCTTGCCTACCACCAGTGAAACCCCTCCAGCTTTCGACTTAACGATCCATATACGCTTTCACTTGGAAATATTTTGGCTAGAGATCGTTCCACCACCATGTGATCCATGAGAATCCAATCTGTCCTCGGTGCAGTATAAATATTGAATGTCCAATAGCTCAAATCTGATTGAAAATCTAACAACAATGTCTGGCACCTTTGCTTCAGACTCACAAAAAGGACCTTTCTCCTTATTTTGTGCATCCCCAAGACCCCCATCCTGAAAACAATCTACCTCGTCAACCCTCCCATACTTGATCTTGACAAGTCGCATTGTGTATTTGAGTTGTTAGTTGTTTGATATAGTAATCTTTAATGCACATGATTAGATAGTTCATTTATTGATTGGATCCACTTATCATGATGTTATGACTTGAGATCCTTGGAGGGCGTATTCATTTGTCTTTGCAAGACCTAGTTGGTGGACAATTTTGGGAGAACAAGCCTAGATTGGGATTCCATGGGGCTACAAGCTCACAGGTTGGATGTCAGGGGCCCTCATACCATATGAGAGAGAGATGACTTGGATGAACTTGATGATGAATTGGATGACCTAGCTCACCCATTGCTTGCCAAACGATTTTCCCAGGAGGGGCAAAATGTCCCACTTTTGAGCATGACGTCATGATATTGGGGGCTAGGGCTTGGTGGTGAGGTGCCACTATTTTTCACTTGGATGTTTTGAGGAGAAGAGGGTATTCACCATGATGAGATCACTTAGATGATTGACACATAGCCTTGGGAGGCCCTTCTATGCTTCTCCAACACCAATGACCTCCTCAAAGTGGAAAAATGTCCCCTAAAGGGGTGATGTCATCCTAGATTAAGGTTTAATTTGTGAAAAAGATTAAATTTTAAGTGAATTGTTTAATATTATTGTGTTAATGGGGAAAGATTAGGGTTTTTGACCTATAATATTTTGTTTTACTCCTTATTTTGTGGACACACCATGTTAGCTACTTTTTGTATAAATAGAGATCATAATATCTCATTTAAAACAAAACTCTCCTCTTGTGAGAGGCTTTGGTCTGATATTTTCGGCTTCCTTACCTATTTTATCTCTTTTGCACTTGTGTATGGCTATGGTTGTGAATGGTTAATGGAAGAAGTGATGCGCTAGCCTTGGAAGGTTATTTTTTAGCTCTTGTGGTGGATTGTCTTAGAATCTCTCTTAATCTTGGTATGGTTTTTACTCTCTTGCTATCATTTTATTCAATTCAAGTATTTTTTATGCTAGGATCTAGGTGGGAAGTATAAGGGCATACACCCCCACCATAGTCTTCACTATTTTATTGCTTCATCTCATTGATTAAGGGTTTTCTAAGAGAAGTATAAGGGCATACACCCTCTTAGCTTAAACAGTAGATTAGAGAAACTTTCCTTGGGGAGTAAAAGGGATTACACCCCCAAGGAGAGTAGTTTCTCTAAGCTCTTTATGACCCCATTAACCCAATATTAAAGGCACTAGTCGTTAATTTGTTGCATTGGAGAAATAAAATATTGCATTGGGAAACGTGAATTTCGGTCATTTTTACTTCTTGCAAAGTGGATTGTTTTCCTTGTGACTTGGGAACATCACAACCACTAGGGCGTCCTCATCTAAGGGATACTTAATTCTGTTGTTACAAAATTGCATCTTCAGCCATTAGGGCTGTAGAAACCCTAACATATTTGCTCTAATAACTCTCTTGTCAACCATTGGTTTTTTCTCAAAGTTTGCACATTTACTTTCCTTGTCCTAGTGCACTTTTTGGAAAATTTTGAGGGGAATTCATTGGCTGATTTTCTTGCTGTAATACATTGAATGTTACAACCATAATGCTGATATAATTTTCTGCAGACAATTGTTTACAACAACCTTATCTCTCATGCTAAGAGTATTGTTTTTTCATCTTGAGTTTAGTTAGTCAATTACTAGTTTTTCTCTTGCATTTTTCTACTTGATCTTTAGCATTTATTGAGCAGATTATAGTATATTTTTCTTGATGATATATACTGTCATCTATTGCTGCGAATTAGGGACAAAAATCTTAACTTGTTGATCCAACTAACATATATTGTTGCAAGGTGTGTTTTCTTGTGTCTCAGGCAGGTACAATCATCCGAAAAAGCACTATACTTGTTGGGCATCCTTTACTTGACTTACAAGACATCTCTCCATACCCTTCATTCCATTCAGACTTGACCTATAGGGTCTTCATTTCCACTTCCCTCCATCTCTGTCTCAATCCCTATAGGGTCACCAGGATCGCCTCCCTAGAGTGACCTAGTCACACTTGAAGTGCGGGACCTACATCGAGGTGACATTGAGTGTAGGATTCCCAAGTTGTAGCACTTGTTCCATGGTGGTCAGACTTTTCCCAACCTACAACTTGCGCTATAAAACAAAGCTCAAAGAAAATTCCTAAGTCTTCCATATAATTTAAAAGATTTATCAAGGACAGTATTAAAGGTTTTTTTGAAATCATCAAAACAAGAAAAAATATCTTCTTTGTTATTAGGACAATTTTCAGCAATAATCCTAAAACTAAGATTATCACCAATTGTTGAATGCTTTCCCCTAAACCCATCTTGGCCTTTAACTCATATAACATATGCAAAATATTTTGCATAGGATGTTTTGTTTATAAGTTCATTACTTTAATGTTTGAGTCATTAATGACTTATCATTAAGTTTGTTGAGGGTTGTAAGTTATTCGTATTAATGGCTCATCACTTAAGCATTATCAATTATTTGTATTGATGACTCTTTATTAAATTAAATTAGTTGTGGGTTGATAATTTTTCATATTGGTTACTAATCACTAAATTAATTGAGAATTATTGGTTGTAAACATTAATAATTCATTGGTAAATTAGTGGAGAGTTGTATTAAAAAAAATCTCTTCCTTGTTTATATCTATTTTATCATCAATTAATCAAAACATATATTTGTTAAAATATGTAAAAATCTATGTTGCACAAGTTGTTGGAACGTGGGAACGTGGATATGAGTGTCTGAAATGGCTAGAAGTGTCACCCAAATTTACGAGAAACATCAAGTTGGGAGAAACAATATTATATATTAAAACAATATAAAAAATATTTTAGATTACAATGTATCGAGATAAAGGACAACTTTGCTCCTACAATATGCAAATTGCTATATAGTATATTAGACTTTACTACATTAATATATTAAATTCTATTTTTGGTATTAATAAGTACCAATTTTGACTACAGTTTTCACTAGTTTTGGAAGATCTTTTGATACTTTGTATGATTGTATGAGCGATGCTCACTTTGATTCATCTATGAATATCAAGGAGCAATTTTTTTTCTAGGTGAAAAAGGTACCAATTTCAAGTTGTATTAAAACCTACAATTTTTTTTTTTGCTAGTTTGTCTGTGACCTACGGGACTAGCCTATGGCTTGAGAAACCGTGACTCAAGGGCATCTAAGTTGTCAAAATCACCCGAGGATCACACCTGGCCTGAGCCACACCAACCCTTAACATGGATGGATTTTTTGTCCCTACAGGTTTCAAACCGATGACTTAACATCACAGAGTGCCTTAACAACACACTTCGTCACCAACTGTCCTACACCTTAGGAAAAAAATATTATATTTGTCGAACAAATATAATATCAAAATTTCTAATTTAATTTGTGATAATAATTATATGAATATATATCCCCGGAATGGGGACGTAAACCCGATGTTTGGCCATTGTATAAGACCCTCATGAGCTCATCCTGAATGTTTTGTTCAATGTTCTATTGGTTTTCTTACTATAGAGGCAGGAAGGCACCACCCTATCTTTAGTCTAGGAGTGAAGGCATAGGACAATGATCTCTCAGTTTCAGATATTTTGAATACAAATCATGGTTTTTCTCTATATGTACTTCATGGTCTTACTCCCCATCTCATACAATTTGGACTAATCTATTACTCTTGTGCTAGTCTGGTTTCCCTAGTGACAGGACAACAACTTCGATTATTTAATGTATTCTCCGTTAATATGAAATTCTCGAGCTAGATTATATATATATATATAATCAAACATTAAACTTTAATATCCATAAAGATTCAACTAGAAAATGAGAAACAAAATACATATATAAAATTTTAACATTGTAAAATTAAACTTTACATATATAAACTTCGAACATCTTTCATAAATTTGATGGTAATGATTGGAAAAAGGATAAATAGTACTCTCATAATATAAAAATACAATAAAAATAATGATTGGGAAAAAAAAGTAGTCCTACTCTCATATTATGAAAATACAATAAAAATCAATGATATGGTTGTTTCATGACAACAACAAATTGGAGCCAATGCTTCTCATTTACATGGCGTTGATTTATTAAACATTTAGGTTTGGTCTTGGCTCAAAGGAAAACATACATGCATTAAAATTTATTCATATCCACAACTACAAAATGAGTATTATTACATTTTTTATTCAAACCATTTTTGAAATAAGATTTATGTGTGTATTTTAGTCTTTGTTTTATGGTAATATTTTCAATAAATGCAATAAAAATATTTGCAATGCCCCCAGGGTGTAGATCAATCATTGATGAAGTGCACTATTAAGGCACTGCATTATGTGAGGTCACCTAATTGAAACCTCGACATACCTGTGTGACACGCTTGGGGCATGTGCGATTACACATGGAGGTTATAGTGGTAGTGGTCAGAATTGACTCTGTGTCACAACCCAACCTAGTTGTTGATTCCACAAGAATACACACACACAATAAATTAGGTCTTTGTAATAATTGAATAAAAATATTTACATTTTAGTCTAATAATATCGAAAATTAATACTTATTAATACCCAAAATAAAATTTTAATTTAAAGTTGTTTATATCAAAAATTCCTTTCCAAAATTCCAAAATCTTCCTAACCCATTAAAAACATTTTGTACCCATTTCCAAACTCCCCAAAACATTAAAATATTGGGATCCAATGTTAAAACATATAATATATAATCCACTCTTGAATATAAATTCAATTTTTTTATTAATAATTGTAATAATAACTCTTTTACAAGGAAATTTAGAAACATGCCTGGTTCAACTTCACCTCCCCACACGGTAAAATTGTGCAAGACTAAAGTGAATCCAATACATTAAAAAAATTATTTCTCCAACTAATATTATAAAAATTGATATGGTGTGTTCATTTTTATGGTATGGTGGATGAGACCATTCAAGAAATGTGTTCATTTTTATGTGTTCATTTTTATGGCATGATTAAACATCTTAGGCATTAAGTCAAAAGTGTTAGAACAAGAATGCAATGCAATATACCTTGACTTTCTAAGTATTATTCATAATTGTGGGGGGG
>ML802308.1:142096-182288 GCA_009831015.1 Picea engelmannii
GTGCAGATAGAGAGAGGGCGCACCAGTTGAGGGATTCCAGCAAGAGGGTTGCACCATCTTTGGAGAGAGATTCGTTGTAGGAGATTGGCAGGGTTGTTGAGGATTCTATCACTTGGGTTTTCATTGCAGGGCCTTGGACATCATATATAGTGCTTTCTAAGACAGTTTTATGGCTCGGATTATTTCTTGAGCAGTGGGGCGAATTGAAGAGAAGGAGGGCGTTTTTTAGATCTAGATCTAGTCCGTTTGGAGGGGTTACACTTCAGATTTGACCCTGAGACTTTACCTAGTGACTTGCAGTGTCCTGATATGTATTTCTAGAGAGTTTTAGAGCATTTGGAGTCCTCCTTCAACAGGGCCGAATTATCTAGGGTTTCAGTCATCCAGTGGGGCACACCATTCAGTGGGGGATTTCAGATCTACAAAGATTGAGAGGGATATTGGAGATTCGGTCACCTGGGTTGTTCTTACCATCACCCGATCTATCAATTGGCATATTTATTAGGGTGATTGGACACTTTTGGCAGCAGGGCCGAGTTATTGAGGGTTTCAGCCTTCTATTGGAGCGTGGCATTCTTCAGCTGGAGAGTTTGGCATTCAGATCTGCTGGTATTGATATTCATTTCTTATTCAAACTTTGGAGGCATCTTTTGTATTAGCGGGAGCATTTTGTAGTAGCTCTTATCTATTGTCTATCTTCTTGGCCATCTGTTGAGCATTCTGGATCGACATCTTCATTGTAGCAGGTTTCTCTATTTTATGAATAAAGAAGAATTGAGATGTTTTGGCTTGTCTATCTTATTGCATATGGTTGAGGTATGTTCCATGGTTATCACTTTCTGTTATTTGTTGCATACAAACATATAAACACATCTCAAAGGTAGATCAACAAAGTGTTTGACGAAATACCTCACTCAGAAAAAGTTTTAAAAAGACACCAAAACAGTGATGATCCTTGCATAATGGCTTGGGATCATTACACCAAGGGTTATACTATTGATATATCTATGAAAGGATTCATTTCAAGTATATATCCAGTTGAAAGAACACTCTCGCCAACCTATGGAAGAAACATCTAGACAACAGTTCTGTGGCGATACCTTTAATGTTTTTTCTCATGAAGACCAGAACTTTCAGTGGTCCAGATCATACTCGTATTACTCATATCCTTATGCACATAAAGATATAATATGGACATCGAGAATTTCTCGCGTAGGGTGTGTCCCTAAGGTATTTGAATGCAAAGAGATGGTTGCATGGTGCGCTGAGAAGTACGTACCGAGTTAGTGAATTATGCAACTTCAATATCATTCCCCCATCTCTCTTTCACCGCAAATATTTCGTAAGATGTTGAAGCTCCCTGAGCCAACACTTACCTTTAAGGGAGAGGATTGCAGATATTTTTTGAAAAAACATGACAATGGCTTGGACCTCTTGCTTGAGTATTTGGAGAATCATGCGGTTGTCCCATAAGACATAACCAAGATTCAGTTCGACTCGTTTAAAAACCACTTTCGTGAAATCTCTTGGTTGTTTACCAAGATGACATGACAAGAAAACACCACCATCATTTCCCGCATGATTCTTTATATTTTATATTTTATAGTTAAAGAACAAGCTATTTTTTATTAGGGAAAATTAATTTCCATTGAAATATCCTCCCAATTTTCACATTACAAAAGGGACAAGAAATTATTTATGGCTTCTTATTTGGTATTTGTGATAGTATATTGTTGTCAGTTTCCAAAATTGACTATCTATAAGAAAGTGAAATGTGAAGTTAATCCGGTGACCTTATGGTATACTCAAATATAATGAAGACGACATATACAATTGGCTAGTGGACTACTCCATGAAGAACAAAGATATTGAAGCATTACATGGTATTTCCCTTGATTTAAGAGACTTGGAGGGTGAGTTATTCAACATTAAAATCCGACATGAGATAAACATGGAACCAATGAAAAATTATATTGAATATTGGTTCAATAAAGAAATCGACAAATCGACCAACGAGGGGCAAGAAAAAGTTGAGATGGTTCATGTAACCGTTAATGAAGACAGTAAAAGGACACCCGAAAGCAAGTGAAGACGCGAGAGACCATCATAGTAAATTTATGTTGGTCACATATTTCTTTCTTTATTAGTTCCTTCATCCAATTACTTCACTTCTTTGACTATAAAAGGTTTAATCGTAGTATGATAACTTCTATTTTATTCTTTCCAGGTTTTGCTACTCTTTTACCTCCCACCATCCTCCTTATACAAGCTTAATTCTTGTTTATATTTGATTTATGGTCCACGAGAGCCCTAATCCCAGTCCTTAGGACAAACACATTTTAAATTTCGAAGAATATGTAACAGACTATATATTTTTTAGAAATTTCAAGAGAGTTATTTCGGGATCAATTTTGACTATGCTTTGTAACTCTGAGTTTTGAGTATAAAGTATTTGAGATTGATCTATCATTATCTTTATTTGAGATGCCCATGTGTCCACTCTGTTAAAGTTCTCTTATGCATACAGATCATCTTCTTTTTATTTTTATGTGATTATAAATCTTTAGTTTAACTATGATGGATGTGAGGAAATTTTGCTTATTTTCTTTAAATTTATGAAGTGTGTGGTTCCTAGTCTTTCTCTAAATAGAAAATAAAACATTTTCCTTTTATTTTTCTTGCAATATTTATATTTTTTTGATTACCACAACGAACTTCTGCAAAGTCCCATATTCTGAAAATTTAGAGTCCTAAGAAAATCTTAAAGAGGAGTACCACCTCTATAAAAATGTAGGGGGGTTTACATCCTCGTGAGATTGTAGTTTCGGTCCTAATGGATTCAAGCGTCAACAAACTCTTGCAATAATATATTGAAGATATGGCCATGATGCTAGAAGACTTATGAACTATCCAGGTTAATTTTCTAAGGTATCCCTACTGAGAAATGGTGTGTATTTTCTCCAGGTTTGTGGGACAAGAATCAACTGCTACAATTCTTCATTTGGATCTGTACATCCTGTATTTCTCCATTCATGAAAAAATGGTTTTCTACAAGGAAAATATTATTTCTGGTGAACTATCCTTTCAACTATCAAATTTTAGAAAGAATAAGAAATTCTATATGTCATCATATTTAATATTTGCTATAACATATTGTCATGTTTTTAAAGGGTTGCATTTACCAAAACATGTCAATTACAAAATCGACCCAGTTCAGACATGGTACCCTTCCTTATGGAAGAAAAAGGAAATGTATCATTTTTACGAAGTGCATAATTCATTTGTCTCTCCTTTTAAGAAGATCGTATTTGGGCCAAACACTTCAAGACTATCTTTAGAAGTATCAACACTTTTAGATAAAAGAGGAAATTTTGAAGCAATGGAACAATTTAGTGTCATCTGGGTTTATTGTTCTATAGAAAAACCATCATACCTTCCATATTATGTATCAGATAAGATGTTTTTAATAGAAGTGTGAAAACAATGCAGATTTTGGGCTCATTTCTTCCTTGAAAAAAGGAAAAGACAATTTATCCCTCTTCCCTGGAAGGTTGAAGAAATAATATTGAAAAATATTACAAAAAATGATGAATTTTGAATTCAATTCGACCAATTCAACTTAAAGCTAATAGATGAAGTCAAAGGGTTCAATCCTTACTATAAATTCATGAATCATATGGTTTCTACGAGTTACAATGTTTCATTTGAAAATATCTTTTTATTTGAAGAAGAGGAAGGTGATAGCCAGAGTCCTTGGGCACTTCCTATTGAAATAAATTAGGAATATATTGAAACTGTGGTCAACACCACTGAATAACATCAACAAAATGGAAAATTTGTGAATGAAATGAGTACACAACCTCCCAATGTTTCACAAAAAATCGACCCATCAAAACAAAGAACTCAACCTACAACTCAAAAGAAAAATAAATACTCAATTGATAACTTTGATGACAAAGGTGAGCATAACCCTCCTAGGGGAAGTCTCGAAAAAACATAATCTTCCAATAAACAGTAAATTAAAAAGACAAACAAATCAGGAAGGAATAGTTGAGGTCAAACCTGAAGATGAAATCACTCTTGAAGACATGGATCTGGATGCAAACATTGAGGACATAGAATTCCCCGAGGAGGAGAAAAGAGTGCAAGAGAGAAGATAAATTGCAGCATAATTGGCCACACAAGAACCAATTTTATTTGAGGAGGAATCTATGACCTTGCATAGTGCTTTGTTTGATAAAATTTCAAAGAAATTATTTTTTGAGAAAACTAATGCAAGAAATAAAAAGGATCAAGTTGAGACACTCTCAACACTTGAACTAAATGGAGTCTGACCATCAAAAATTGTGCAAATCCATGAGACTACAGGCAAAGCCCTTAAAATGTATGTTGGTGAGATGGAGAGTGAAAATGCTACTCTCAAAGACATGATAAGAGAGTTGGAGATTTCCTTAATGCCCCCTCCCATATTTGCAAGCCCAAACAATACAATGCATCCATGGAAGACTCTTGATGGAACACCAGAGTCTAGTTCAAAATTAAGAGGGACATCAAGCCTACTTGTTGCAGTCAAGTAGGGACATCAAAATATTGAAAAGGGAATGTCTTTAATTCTTGAGACATGGGAACTAGTAAACAATTTCATTTCTTTGGCATAAAAAATGACTAATTTGAAATAGTTCCTTCAAGATGATTTGGAAAATGACAAGGAGTTTTACAAAGGGACAATTCTACTTTTGTTATTAACGTTTAAAAAATGAGTGAACTTAAAATAAAAGAATAAGACCCACCCTCCCTAGTTCGCATAAAACAATTAAAAGCTTGTTGGATTAAAAGAATTAAATGTTTAAAGGAAATACTGGCTGATTTTGAAACTCTAAGTGTCAAGAGGGGAGAATGTTATCTAAATTTAGTTGAGTTGGATCTATCTGGAACAACTAGAGAAGTAGACGACCTGAAGATAATCTTAAATTCTATATTCATGACCAAGGATAAGTTCAAAGAAAAAATGGAATCATTGAAATATGCATCGGTCGAAAGATTTAACAGTTTAACAGGATATTCATAATTTGAAGTAGAAAGTTGGTTATTCAATTATGTGAACAATAATGAAGATATAGAAGACACATTATTATATCAAATTTCAATTGACTAGTGAGAAATAGAGGATTCATTATTCGACATAAGAGCTAAGAAATAAATAATTGTTGCACCTATGAGGGATTACAATAAAAATTGGTTAAAGCAAGCTTTAATCAAAATAACTGAAACAGATCAGGAAGTGGTAGTTACAACCGGTCAAAAAATCCCATCACAGGAGAATACGAAAGGAACATTGGCCAACAGATAGAAATGAGAGAAATACATCACAATGAGTAAACTGATCACATCCTTGTTTATTCTTTTTCTCTTCTCGTTCAAGAGTCATCCAATTGTGTCTTGTCTTTCCTGAGAAAACACAACTAATTTTCGATTGCTTCTTTATTTCTTCTTTTTAGGTTCAATCCCTATTCCACCTTCATTTTATGGTCCATGGGAGCCCCAACCTAGTCCATTTTTGGATGAATGCTATTTTATTTTATAAACATACTATTAAAGACTATTAGTTTTTGAACTCGCAAGAGAACTATTTTGGGGTATAATTTTGATTACTTCTTGAACTCTAAGTTAATGAGCATGAGATGTTTGAAGTGCACCTATCATATTCTCTCCTATTTTGAATGGAATACTCTTTTAAAGTTCTCTCAATTGTGGAACTTTGTCTTTCCTTCTTATGAATGTGATCAAAATTATGATACTGTGATGGATGTGAGAAATATATTATTTTTCATTTAATGGTTATTTATTTCTATACAATATTATGCATATTTTGTATTTTAGTCATTAAATATTCATGATCCTCTTCTCAGGAATTCTCTTTGTGAATATTTTATCTTTCAATCAACACTATTTTATATTTTTTAGCAATAAATATTTGGGTTTCTTTTAAGTATCCCCTACTTTAATATTCCAAACATCAAGATAAATATTTCAGCCAAAGAGGAGTACCACCTCTATAAAAACGCAGGGGGATTAATATCCTCGTTGAGGTTGTTGTTTGGATATTGATCAATCTAAACATCAAAAGTTCTCTTGACCACCAAGTCTATCGTTTCATAGATCCCTTGATAGGGATTCATCTCAACGATTATCTGAGCCACTGACTGGAGTGGACTATTTTTGTACTATCATCAACAGTAATGAAAGTCCCTAGAACCCCACCAATGGATTGAAAAACCTGAGTCCAACCAAAAATCCAAGGGAAGATTTGGGAGCATAATATAGATCGAGACGCTAGACATTACCTCCTCCCTCACATTAAACAATGGGTGCCATAGTTTAATTCTAAGAAAGTTTATGTCCCAATACCATCGGTTCCTTAAAATAATCCATGCATCATCCTTTGTTTTGAAAAGAAACCCAATCCAAACCCTGGATAATATATGAACAATCGAGGTGTATCCGATGACCAAATCCCAGTGCCACTGCATCCACACAGACAACATCTCCTTTTCCACCCTTCTCCCACAAAATATCCCAATAAGAACACGTGCATCCATACCCGCAATCTATCTAACTAGTAATTCCATGCCTACCACCAATGAAACCCCTCCACCTTTCGACTTAACGATCCATCTATGCTTGCGCCTGGAAATATTCTGGCCATAGATTGTTCCACCACCCTCAGATCTCGGAGGCTCCAATCTACCCTTAGTGTAGTTCGAAGATCAAATTTCCACTAGCTCAGAACCCACTGAAAATCTAACAACAATGTTTGGTGACTTTGGTTTAGACTCACACAAAGGACCTTTCAACTTGTTGTGCACATCCCCAAAACCCCTATCTCAAAAAAAATATGCCTCATGTCCAACATTGAATGTCATATCCCTCGAAAAAGTTTCATATTTGTGTGATCTCATAAGATCCAATTGAAGGTAATCAGAAATAGGTGAAGAATTAACCACATCCTCCTTTAGTCTGACAACTCCAGAGTACACAGAATGGGAGCATTGTACTTTGGGGTTGCTGAATATACTATCCTCCGATAGTGAGTTTGTCAAATAATCCACTAACTATACTTCCTCCTCCATGTGGTTAAGACAGAAAGGACCCACCATTCATCACCCACACCTTGACATCGAACCTGCAACCCTCGACCCTACCTCCAAAAACCCTAGCTCCCCACTACAATTAAAATATACTTCACAAGACCTCATTTTAACAATATTTATTTTTCTTTCAATTATCATTTTATTTTTTTCTTTTATTAATTTAAATTATTAATATATTATTTTTTTTTTCATTTGGAAAAAATATTATTTTACATTTATATGCTATTTAATTCTCTTTCTATTATCCCTTTATTAAAATATTCCTCTTTATTATTTTAACCATTATATACTAATTCATCTATTCATCATAATTTATTATCCCTTTATTAATATATTCCTCTTTATTCTTTTAACCAATATATATTAATTTATCTATTTACCATAATCATTATACTRGAAGAATTTACCATCTTTTGATCACTCAAATATTTTTCTTTGTTGATCATTTAATTATGCATCCTATATTAATATTTAACCCCAATCTTYCATTTCAATTTGAATAGAGTTGTGTTGATTGATATATTTAAATATTTTTATTACTTAACATACATACATTTCTTCCTTTAATTATGCATCCTATGTTAAGATTTAACCCCAATCTTCCATTTCAATTTGAATAGAGTTGTGTTWTTTTTTTTTACTTCGGAAACTAGCGTAAATTTTTCATTTCGGAAACTAGCGTAAATTTTTCATTAAGAGATAGAGTTTACACTCTAAAGAGTGGAGGAACAATCATGCATTTAGTCTGTCCATCCTCCCTTGATAGTGAAGCCCTCAAAAAAACATATCACAACAAAAAAACCCCAACTGGGTGACGTGTTTCTTCAAAAATATACATAAGTTCTGCAATCTAAATTAACATATCAGGAGTAAGAAAGATTCCAAACAAGTGTCCACAATGGGATATAGAAGTTCCCTGCTTGTTGACTCCCGTCGGAACCCCAACCTATAGTTAAACTTTAAAAAGAGAAAATATTCTGCCTCAAACTAGCTTGAAAAMAATAGACTGCAAACGCTTATCCAAAAAGGAAGCTGAAAATTAACATCTTTCTGCATATAAATTTTGCAAAATTCCTGTAAAAATGCCATACATCGAGAGCTGGGTWGGCTCAAAATTGATGTCAAAGTTGTGGCCCTGGGCCTTCATTGACCTCTGTGTCTATGAAGGGTCAGTCGTAATAGGAAAAAAGTGGGCCATCTCTAAATTCCTTTATATGCCACTGCCCATGATCCATGAGAATATCCTCCTTAGAGAGTCCGTTGGCCTTTTTGTTCCTCTCCCTGTAGAGATGGCAGATAGAATAATTTGAGTAAGTGTCCAAAATTAAAAATACTTCTTCAAGAAGAGGAAGAATTATGATATAATAATTTGAGTAAGTGTCCAAAATTAAAAATACTTCTTCAAGAAGAGGAAGAATTATGATATTTTGACATTTCTATGTTTTTCAAATCCAATTTATGATGACCATTGAGTTTCCAAAGATTTGCAGAGTGGATATCGCTTTTTCCCTGGAAAAAGTTAGTAACAATTTTAGAGTCATTAATTCAGCGAAATTGTTTGTTCCAGGCCCTAAACCCCATTTCATTTGGAAAATATGAGATTCTGATAAGTATAAAACTGCTCCAGATCCACATAGCAGACCTTCATTTTGTGAGGCTCCATAAAAAAATTCCCATGATATTGAATGGTCTACTGATTCCTTCATTACTTGCCTTATCGTGGAACCATCCTTCCCTTGGGGGAAATGAGAGAGGATACTAAGGCTTTGGGCTGCAATAAGTTTAGGAATGGAAGATTTCTCTTTAAAAATACCAGACTTCCGAGACAACCACACACCCCAGTTAATGAGTAAAGGAAGAGATTTTATATTGTTGTTTTTGGGGCCTTGTAACAATTTGTTCCAAGCCTCTTCAATGGTTTTTCCTTTCCATTACAATATCGTTGAAGAGATGTTGATCATTCCAGCCAAATATGTTGTGAAAAAGGACAAGTGAGAGATAAATGAAGGCTAGTTTCTTCAATGCCCTTACAAAGTGGGCACCATCCCGACCCTTCCAATCCTCTTAGCTTCATTTTGTCCTAGGTTGGAACCTTGTTTTTTTTATCAAACACCACATAATAAACTAGGATTTTAAGGGACACTTTATTTTCCATATTCCTTTCCACCACCAGAAAGGTTCCTATTGTAAAAAGTCTATGTTTATTTGGGTGTAGCCAACTTTTGGGGTTTATTGCCTTAGTGGATTGTGTTGCCAAACTAATTCGTCTTCCTTATCTATTTTTCAGATATGACTTGTTTTAAGGGCTCTGATATAGCCATTCCATACCATGATATTTTCTTCATGTAACCCCAACTGTTGAGCCCCTTTCCATTCCTAGCCCCAAATTGTGGTTATGTCTCTATCTGTGATCTATGCCAGATGATGAAAGCCCCTTTCATGGAGGAAGTTTATTAGTGGTTGAGGAAGAAGATGTGTCTTGTTACTGCCTGACCAAGGATCCTATCCTATTCCAACTTTGGTTCCTCTACCCACCCTCCAGGACAGTCCATTTCCCACCACTGAAAAAAAGTGTAAAAAGGCTTTCCAAATTATCGTGCAATTGTGTACTTCCTTTATAGGCCTTCTGATCCACTCCTCCACCGAATCTGGATTGATGTATTTTTGGGTACCCATCTTAGTCTATAGAATTTCATTGGTAATTAGCCTCCATCCAACTTTGGTGGCCATGGATTTTTAGAACCAGTAGATATTTTTCGATCCCCACCCCCCAAAAATATTTGGAGCTGCCAAAATTTCCCATTTGATCCATGGCATGACAAAATTTTCCTTTTGTCCTTCCCATATAAATTTGAAACAGATTCTCATAATTATTTCTAGCGTACCTTTTGGGACCCAAGCCAAAGAGATCAAGTAAACCATAATGGATTCCAACATTGATTTAACTAAAACCAATCTCCCAGCTCTGGAGATCCATCTAAAACTCCAGGACTTCAATATCTTTTCAAGTTTGGATATTAACCATTTCTAGTCCTCCTTTTTGTAGTTTTTGGGTTTAAATTGAAACCCAAGATATTTCAACCCTTCATCAAATGGCCTGGACTTAAAAGGGAAAAACTCCTTGTAAATTTCTACCTCCTCTTCCTCCATGAGGTGTGCTGACATGGTGGACTTTTTTCCATTTATTTGCATACTTGTAGCTCAGCTAAAAAGGTCAGAAATGGCTCTTAGCTTCTCCGCATCTCGTCTTAGTCCATTGCATAAAATCAACACATAATCCACAAATAAGAGGTGGGAGATCCTGAGGGTTGGGGATAAGGAAACTCCTATAAATTCTTCCCTATGAGATAAAAAATCCCCACAAAAACATTCGCGGACCACCCATCAGGACCTGTGCTCTTGTCCTTTTGAACGTTGTGCAAAATCTCTTTGAGTTCTTCTTCAATGACTTCCTCCATAAGGTTCCTTTTGTATTCCTCTACAATGAACCTTGGGAAAGAAAGAGCCATATGAACAATGGCATCTATTGTAACTCTTCCTTTGGTCAAGATTTTTTTTTTTAAATGTTGAGATCCCAACTGTGCTAGATCTTCAAATGAAGTTAACTGTCTTCCAGAGGAGTCCTTAAGACCCCAAATTATATTTGTAACCTCCCTCCCCTTTGCATATGCTTGGAAGAATTTGGTATTGTCATCCCCAATTTGCAGCCATAGGGCTTCGCTCTTTAGCCTCCACGCTACTTCTCTTGCTTCCAGTAAATGCCTTCATTTTTTTTCTAGGGAAATTAAGGCGTCTTTTTCTAGGGAAAACAAGGCCTATTTTTCTTCTATGGATGAGAATCCTCTGTTAGAATAATGGGTGTGCTCGTTTAACCATAGACAATATATCAATATTGTCACCCAACCATAGGCACAAAGGCCACCCCTGAGCACCTTAACCTTGACAGAGAGAAGAATTTCGGTAGCAAATCAATATCCAACCAAGGCTAATGCACCAAGCAAAGATAACCGAAGACCAAATAGAAAGTCTAAGCCAAAAACAAAAATACAGGTTACAGTAGCTGCAGCTGCAACTACTCTCCAAATTTGCACACAACTGATTTTCTATAGTTGTGAGTGAGTGTGTTCCAAATGAGCTTTGGTGTCTTGTATTTATACTGCTCCTTCTTAGCTATATGAGCTGACTTCTCTTTCCGAAGGCTAAAAATCTCAATATTAATTATTCTCTTTAGCTGACTTGTCTTCTAGGGTTATGTCCAAGGCTTTAGGGTTTCTCTTGCTTCCCAAAATATTCTAGTCTCGTCAATGGTTACAAGTGGAGGTTAATACCTCTAGTAGCTACCATAATATCAACACTCCCTCCTAGCTAGGGAGTTATAAAAAGGAAATGCTCTTGAGCACAAATAGACCATTCAACGGATAGCATCAACATAGGCGCACATGCTATCTCATGATCAAATCATGAGCACCATCATCACTATCCAACTGGATAGTCTCCATGGAAATCATAACAATGCCATCCAATAGAACATTACTGTATCTATTCATAGTAATATACAACTACTATCTGGTGGTACACAACCACTCTCAGTAGCACACTGCTACTAACCAGTGACCCACAATCACTATCAGTGGATCACATCCACCACAATAGCATACAAATATAGCCCAAAGATATACCGTCTTCACAACAATCATATCATCTGATATCAATTTACATAAAAAATATCATGATATGAACTAAGTCATTTGGGTCATTCTTCCAACCACATCTGTGAGATCTAGAAGAGCATATACCCTTAGAAAGTAAAACATCATCCATGGGATATCTGGACTATTCTTCCCAAGCATAGAAGAATAAATGTCACTGATTTCTGAGCCTGGACCATTCACCTAACTGGGCCATTCCTCTGGCACTAATCATAGTGCATCCTGTAGAGAATGAGTATGCCCTAGGGAATGTTTGTCCCTGATTGCTGAACCTGGACCATTCACCTAACTGGGCCATTCCTTTGGCACTAATCATAGTGCAATATGGAGAGAATGAGTCTTCCCTAGGGAAAAACTGTCTGGACCATTTTCTAAGGAAATGAATGTCCTACACCAACCTCGAAAATTGACCATTCTTTGAAACTGCTCACAACTGTGAACTTCGAAAGAATGACTTCCCGATGAGGCAGACCATTCTACTTGACCACTACTCAGAGTGACTTCCAAGAAGAATGACTATCCTAGACCATTCCCCCACACTGGCCACAAGGGGAATCGTTGTATATAGTACATCAACAATCTATCAGACCATTTTCATTATGAAAATGACTGTCCGATCTAGACCATTTTCCGAACTGGAAAATACATGTCTGTTAGAAATCTCGAACTACTTTCTGGACTGGAAATAAACTGCCCAACCTGGACCATTTTCCAAACTGGAAAATGACTACCCATGAATCAATAATATGTATCGGTGATCCCTCCCAAACTGGGGAGCCTTCTTTTCCCTTTCAGCTAAGGGAGTTATTTCCATGAGCCCCATATTGTCCCGTAAGTACGCAAACTTTATCCTGGACAAAGGCTTTGTCAGAATATCTTCTACCTGCTCATATGTGGAGATATACTGGAGTTTCACTTCTCCTTCCTAGAATTTATCATGAATAAAGTAGTATTTTATCTCAATATGTTTTGATCGGTCATGAAACACTGGGTGTTTTGATAGCCTCATACAAATTTGATTGTCACAGTATATTACGATCGAATCTGGTACCTGATCAAATAATCCAAAAATCATCTTCCACGGCCATAATGCTTCTGTACATGCCCCACATGTTGTGATATATTCTACTTCTGTTGTGCTGAGTGTGACAAACTTATGTTTCCTACTAGTCCATGATATCATAGCAGAGCCCAAACTGAAACACATCCCTGAAGTACTCCTTCTGTCTTCCGCACTCCCTGCCCAATCTAAATCTGTGAATCCTTGAAGTTGTATATCATTAGATGAAGTGTATCTTAAACCATAGTTTAGCGTCCCACAAATATATCTTAGAACAGGCTTTGCAACTATCCAATTCTCATGTCTGGGTTCCACCTGGAACTGGCTTAAGGTGTTTACAACAAAGCAAATATCTGGTCGAGTATTCACTAGATACATCAATGACCCAATCAATTTCCAATATAGGGATGGGTCTACTGGATCAAAATTTGAGTCTCTTACTTTTCTTATATATGTGGTCATAGCAGTGGCCATGGATTTGCAATCCATCATTCCAAATTTTTGAAGAATCTTCACCGCATACTTTTCTTGTCCAAGGAAGACTTAACCATGCTTCTACCATACTTCTAGTCCCAAGTAATAGTGCATGAGACCAATATCTTTCATATCGAACTCAGAGGCTAATTTATTTTTACACTTGGTGATGAGAGACTCTACACCTGTCAAGAATAAATCATCGACATACAACAATAGAATCATAGGTGAATTGTTCACAACCATGTAGTAGAGATTTGGATTTGCATGACTCTTAAAGAAACCACTTCTTACTAAGTAACTTTCTATTCTGGCATACCAAGCTCTTGGAGCTTGCTTGAGTCCATACATGGATTTCTTTAATCTGCAAACATGAGTGTCTCTGGAATGTACTTCAAAGCCTTGAGGTTGTTCAATGTATATTTCTTCTTCAATTGATCCATTGAAAAAAGTTGTCTTTACATCCATCTAATGTAGACTCCATCCCATGGAAGAAACAAGAGACATGATGGCTCTAATAGTAGTATATATGGCAACATGAGAAAAGGTTTTGTCACAATATTCTCCCTCCTTTTGGGAGAACCCTCTAGCTACGAACCTTGCCTTGTATTTTTCCGCGCTTCCGTCTATTGCATGTTTGATCTTACAGACCCATTTTGAAGTTACCACTGATTTTTCCTTGGGTCTAGGCACAATTTCCCATATGCCATTTTTCATGATAAATTGGTGTTCTTCTGTCATGGCTTCTTTCTAATGTTTCTTCTGAGATGCTTCTTCAAATGTGGTGGGTTCTTCATTTATAAGTTGTGTCATACATGCTACATAGATGGAGAATATTTTGAGCTTTTTTCTTTCTCTGAAGCTTCCACTTGGAGCTTTGAGTCTTTCTGCTTCTTGTAGAGTAGCTTCAAGCCAAGATGGGCGTTTTCTAGTTTTGGGTACAATGATTGATTCAATAGGTTCACATGGTTTCATCGGATGATCAAGTTGTTCTGGTTCTTCATTCTGACTTTCTGGAAGATATGTACTTTCTTCTTTGGGCTCTTCATATTCTTCTTTTTCCATGGATTCTTTTATAGATTTCTTGAAGGCCATCTTCTCATTGAAGGTTACATCTCTGCTGACTTTAATCTTATGTTGTTATGGAATATAGATTCTATAGGCTTTGGATAAGGAATGATTTTAGGGGATAAATTTCGCTCATGGGCTAATTTTCCAAGGTTTTTTCCAAAAACATATTCATTATTCAAAAAATGATTCACCCAATTTCTATAGGATAAAATTATTTTACCTTAAAAATTGTCAAAATGTTATATAAACTATATAAAATACTTAGATATTTGAATATTTTTACAAAAATATCGCCAAACATTTTATAGTTGGAATATGAAGGATTAGTAAGATTCTCCAAGGTTTCTACATTTAAAAATAATTTTCCATCCTTAAAATCATCCCTGCTTTAGATGAATCACTATATCCAACAAATATGTCCTTCTTTCATGAGGGTTCTAGTTTCTTCCTTTTATCCTTGGGGATATGAATGTAAAAAGGGCACCCAATGATTCTTAAGTGTTCCACATCGGGTTTCTTTCTTGAGAAGGCTTCTTCTGGAGTCATATCCTTCAATATGTGGTGATGACTTATGTTCTGAACATATATTGTTGTCATGGTTGTTTCTCCCCATAAATGCATGGATAAACCTTGATTGTTCATTAGTGCCTTCACAATTTCTTCAGTGGATATATTCTTTCTTTCTGTTACACCATTTTGTTGAGGATTATGAGAAATGATTATCTCCCTCCTAATCCCTGATGACTTGCAAAAGACAACAAATTCCTTGGATGTGTATTCTCCTCCATTATCTGTTCTCAAAGTCTTGATTTTCTTGCTTGTGAGGTTTTCTATTTCTGCTTTGAATTCTTGAAACTTGCTGAAAAATTCGTCCTTTGTCTTCAAGAGATATAACCAAGTCTTTCTTGAGTAATTGTCGACGAAGGTTACATAATAAAGAGAACCTCCTAGAGATTTTACTGGCATCAGAACGCAAACATCTGAATGTATTAGATCTAAGATTTTCTTAGATATATTATTGCTACTTGAGAATGGATTCTTAATATTTTTACCAAGTGCACATCCTCTACAAATTCCTTCATGTGTAGATTGTAGTTCTGGTATTCCTTCAACCATTTTCTTGAGGAAAGGTAATGCTTGATAGTTAAGATGAGCATACCTTCTATGCCAAAGTTCACTGGGATTGATTTCTTCATGTATAAGAGCTTCATCATTTTTTTCTAGTAGTCTGTATAATCTTCCTTCATGAGTTCCAATAACGCTAGCATTCTCTATGCTGGAGTCTCTAGACCAAGATAGTACGTCACCATCTAAATATACTATTCTATTTCCTTTGTCTTCTAGGCAAGATATGGATACAAGGTTCTTTTATAAACCAAGTACATATAAGACATTACTCAAATGAACATTGTTACCTGATTTCAATTTGATGGAGGCTTGACCAATTCCTTCGACTGGATAGGTGTTCTTGTCTACAAGTTCTACCTTGTAGGATGTCTTCTTTTCATTCAAACTGGAGAGTCTGACCTAGTCTCCTGTCATATGCGTGGAAGATCCACTGTCAATTATCCACATGTCATCTTCAAGAGTTCCTGTAAGAGCTTAATGGTGTAGATGATCTGTCTTTTCATTCATGATTTTTGTTGACTGATAGTTAGTTAAACTTTGACTTTGATTGGTCAAATATTGACTTTAACCCAAAATCTCAACTTTGACGTTTTTTCCTTCTGAGAGTGCCAATAGGTGTGTTGGACTAAGGAACACTAGAATATCCTCTCCTTGAGTAAGGTGTTCCATCATAAGGTGTTGGGAAAAAGTTTTAGGGTTTGCAACTGCACCTGCTAGTAACCCTAGCGACAATGCTTCAATAACTACACCTGCTAGAAACCCTAGCGGCAATTCTTCAAGGAGTTTGATGATCTTATGGCTTAGCTTCCTTCCAGTGGTTAGACTGACTGAAGGAGGTGTGGGCCCATAACTTTTTAGAATAATGAGTGTGCTTGTTTAACCATAGACAATATATAATATTCTCATCCAACCATATGCACAAAGGCCACCCCGATGAACTTAACCTTGATGGAGAGAAGAATTACAGTAGAAAATAGATAGAATACCAAGGCTAATGCACCAAGCAAAGATAACCGAAGACCAAGTAGAAAGTCCAAGCCAAAAAAACCGAAAATATAGGTTGTAGTAGCTACAACTGCAACGACTCTCCAAACTTGTGCACAACTGATTTTCTGCAGTTGCGAGTGAGTGTGTTCCAAATGAGCTATGGCATCCTATATTTATACTACTCCTTCTTAGCTGTCTGGGCTGACTTCTCTTCCTAGGAGCTAAAAATATCAATATTAATTATTCTCTTTAGCCAAATTGTCTTCTAGGGTTATGTCCAAGGTTTTAGGGTTTCTCTTGCTTCCCGAAATATTCTAGTCTCGTCAAAGGTTACAAGTGGAGGTTAATACCTCCTGCAACTACCATAATATCAATAGCCTCCCCCCTCTATGTCATAGAGTCTTTGTAGTTCTGCCTGCGTGCTAACAAGCTCATGTTCATCCTCTTGCTTCTTCTTTCTAACCCATTCAATCGTGGATTTTTTAAAATTTTTTAGGTTTTGAGTGAACTGGACCACTGTCCACTCTTCTTGATTTATGGGGTTCCATAACTCCTTGACTAGTTTGATGAAATCCTCCTCCTTCAACCAATATTTGAATTTAAAAGGGATCATTGGTTTTCTTGTGTTGCCTGCAACTTCTAGGAAAATTGGGTAGTGATCATATTCCCCTCCTAAACCCACCCATTGTCTGAAGAGGAGAGGGGATTCCACTAGAGAGGTTGAAATGAGAAAACGATCAAGTATTTTTTCAATGTGCTCTTCCCCCAACCTCTTATTTCTCCAAGTTGGGTAGATTTTTGTGGGCACGATGTATAATAGACCTGAATCTCCCAATTTGTGACAAAAATAGTATGACTAGACATTTGCATGTGCTCTTTGGCTGTAGGATTCTGCCTCTTCCAGGGAGAAATTTAAGTCACCCCCCATAATGAGATTCCTTTCTTTTGTAAAAGACTTGGATAGCAGGTTGTCCCAGAAAATAATGTGATCTTGGGTTGGGACATAAACATTGAGAATCGTGAACCTATTTCCAATATTTTGCACATCAATAGTCATGCCCATCCCTGAATCGAACTCCCATGAATTTACAAGTTTGATAATACTTGTCCTCCAACCCATGGCCAGACCCCTTGAGCAACCTTTTGCATCCAACCCAAATAACTTCCACCCTTTAAATAGGTTCTCCAGAAGAGGGACAACCAAAATTGCATCACCAAGTGTCTCTTGTAGCATCAAAATATCCGACTCTGCACCAGCCTGTGGAGGGTCAATTTATATGAGGGGTTCACCACACCCCTACAGTTAAAAGATAACACTTTCATTTAGCACCCCCCTCCAGGGTTTGCACTACTCTAAGGGCCCCAGTGATGGAGAGTTGTCAATCGACTTCCATGTCTATGACAACCCTAACCTAAACTTTTGAGAGGAAATATTTTCTCCCCCTCCCCTTATTGAAGGAGGAAGGAAAAGGGTTAAGCCCCAAACCCTCCAACTTGTGATTTAAATCTCTGACTACTAGTATGTGACAATTTCTCAACTGATAGCACACTATGCTTTTCTCAGAGAGTAATGAGGAGTCTTGACTAGTGCTAGAAGGAGAAGATGGAGTTGGGACTGAGCAATGGGCTAAGGAGAGTTTTTCCAAGGGTGGTTCAGAGGGGGAAGGGACAAATGTGGAAGAGGGTACTGGGGAGAAAGGGATATTATTCAAAGAGCCAACCAGATTTTTTCCCAGAAAGGAAAATGACTAAAACAAAAAATTTAAAGGAGGGGACTGTGTAGGCATACCTATATGTGCCACTATTCCTTTCTCGATCCAACTCTCGGGAGATTTAGGGGAAGCTGTGGATATTCTCTTTGAACATGATTATGTTCCCAAACTCGAGGAAATGGTCACATCTTGGCACTGCAAAACCACCTTGAGGCCCTGAACCAAATTTCCACAGCCATTAGTCATCAATCTGCTCTGCTTTAAAGGCTGAGTGGGAGCAATCTTCCCCCACGAAATGAACCCTTTCTTTTTATTCCTTTCTTCGGTGGGTCCAATCCTCTTTTGTTTCATAGGGAGAGCACACTCAAAGACTCAATGACCATGTTTTTGGCATCTATGGCATTTGAAAGGGATGCCCTCGTAGTCCGAGTTTTGCAAAAACACTCTACTACCCCATGATAGTTCAACTTCCCCCAATAGCCCTTTTTTGAGATTTAGAGAGACCAATATACGGGCCATCGACATCCTTCCAGTGGTGCGAAAGGACATGTTTGCATCCAGGTATGTACCAAGAGTGTTTCCAATACTTTCAAAACCCTTCATGGTCCATAGTTCGGGGAGAAAACCATGAAGACGTACCCAAATGGGGACTTATCAATTTTTTCACGGCCAACATCGAAAAAAGGTGTCCATCTCTTTAATAGAAGCTATGTCGAGTCTATACACCAAGGGGATTTTAGGACCTTAGTTGCGTCCTTTGCATTCTAAAATTTGAGCATGAACCAACCTTTGGATAGGAGGTGGACAGAGGGTAAGGGGATATGCAAATCCATCCAAGACTTTGTGACCCAGTTCCTCAATGTGATGATGCCAATATGTTTGCCATTAGCTCTTCCCACCACTGCCATTTCTGCCAAGTCTGGAACCTTTGGAAGCATAACGTCGTCACCTAGGGCCAACTTATGGGGTTGGGCAACCAATTTAACCCTAGCTTGTGTTTTCAATTTTTTGACCACTTATTTTTCTCCATAGTGAGAGTGCTTTCGCCTACTTCCCTCCTATTGATATGAGGGTATAAGTGACCCTCCATTCATACCTTCTTCACATGGGTTCTGAATAGATAGCAAAGGGGTCAAAACTAGAAAATTTTCCGTCTCATAGGAGGGAGACTTACCCAGATCTGACACCGACGGTAGTCGCGCTTGAGAGAAATCGCAATCTTCCGAAAGTGGGGGCCATTCCAGTCGGGGGTAGTCTAGTTCAAAGCCAAAAAAACCTGGCAATCCTTGACCCTTCAACAGATCTGTGAGATTAGGGTTGAGAGGAAAAATACCCTCGAACAGTTCTTCTGGTAACAACACCGCCCCCGGTCTCTAAACGTGGTCGTTCACCTCCGACAACGTTTGGTGTAGAGAAAAATATTTCTGAGAGATCAACCACAGAACCCATATCTAGGTTCAGACCACAAGGAGAGTGAAATTGTGAAAGAAACCCCCATGCGACCTGCGGCTAGGGTTACTGCAGAGCTCCATATCCTCGATGAATCACCCCATCTCAGCCCAAATAGAATTGTGTTAATTAATATATTTAAAAATTTTAATTACTTAGTACATTGATCATAATTATTCTAATTGATTTTAGTATCAATATATTAATATTTTTAATTACGCATTTTATCTTAAAATTTAATCTTCAATTTCAATTTGACTAAAACAATGTTAAACAATTAATATATTTAAATATTTGAATTATTTAATATACATTGACCAGAATTATTTTAATTGATTTTTAGTATTATTAATAATAATATTTATTATTTGTTTTCTTTGATCATATCTCTTAGCCAATCACTCTCTCTCTCTCATAACAATATTTTATTATTAATTTCGTAACATCACACAAATTTATTTAATAGTTTTAATGGCTTACTCTTTTGTATATATTAACAACTTAATTTCGATCCCTTAATGATGCCCAAAGTTTGTATTCGAAAAATGGGGAATTCTAAACTCTAACAAAGTTCATATCCAAAAACTTCACTATGACTATTTCTTTTTATCCCAATGCCAAAAGTTCCACATCTTTACAATGGTTTTTTTGGGTAGTAATATGCCTTCCATCCTACAATTATTATTTTTTCAATTCTAAGGTTCCAATTAAGTTTATGATTGGGATAGATACTTAAGTATTTATAGGAATTGACCATTGGTTGGTTATTAAAGGAATTCATTAACTTGGTTCAACCTTTTCGATTTTATAATAATGAGTTTGGTTTTATCAACATTATCATTAGATATATTGCATAATTCTTGAAAGATATTCATCTTCTCTTCAAATGTTGTTAGCTTATAACAACAAAATAACGATGTAGCAATGAAGGCTAGTTTCTATGAATTGAGCTTTTTCTAAGTACTTTTTCAAATGATCAATATAAATTTAAATGCTGTTAGCTTATAACAACAAAATAATAATATAGCAGTGAAGACTAGTTCTTACGAATTGAGCCTTTTCTAAATACTTTTTTAAATGATCAATATAAATTCCAAAAAGAATAGGGGATAGGGAATAAAGGACAATCCTCTTTAATTCCAATATTGCAATTAATTTTCTTATACCAACCTTTGACTAGTTTTAAGCCATGCAATGACTTGCTTGCTTGTAGAGTATATAAACTTAAAATCTAAGCTCAAAGAAACTTCCTAAGTCTTCCATACAATTTAAAATATTTCCCCAAGAAACGATGTTGAAGGTTTTTTTGAAATCATCAAAGAAAAAAAAATATCTTCTTTGTTGTTAGGACAATTTTCAACAATAATGGTAAAACTAAGATTGTCACCAATTTTTGAGTGTTTTCCCTAAGCCCAACTTGGCCTTTAATGTTATATGAAAAATATTTTGCATAGGTTATTTTTTTTTATAAGTTCATTACTTTAATGTTAGAGTCATTAATGGCTTATTATTAAGTTTGTTGAGGGTTGTAAGTTATTCATATTAATTACTCATCACTTAAAATTTATCAATTATTTGTATTGATGACTCATTATTAAACTAGTTGGGGCTTGATAACTTTTCATATTGATGAATAATCAATAATTAATCGAGAATTATTGGTTGTAAACTTTAATAATTCATTGATAAATTAATGGAGAGTTGTATTAAAAACAATCTTTTTGAGCATTGAAACAAAATTCTAAAGAATTGCAAGTAAGCTTACCCTCTTAAGGTTTGATAGACCAATTCGGTCTCAATGGATATTAATCATCATCATCATCATCATCATATTCAATTTATCATCAATTAATAAAAACATATATTTTTTAAATAATGTGAAACACTATGTTGCATGAGTTTATGGAACATGGGAACATGGATAGTTTCACCTAAATTTACAAGAAAAAATATAAAAAATATTTTAGATTACAATGTATCGAGATAATGATACGAAACAACTATGTTCCTGCATCCCAATGGAATTGCTATATAGTATATGCTATAGTATATTAGACTTTACTACATTAATATATTAAGTTCTATTTTTAGTATTAATAAGTACCAATTTCCAATTGTATTAAAATCTACAAAAAAAACCTTATATTTATTTAGTTTTCCCTAATAATTATATGAATATATTTTCCTAGAATGAAATGGGGTGAGAGGGATGTAAACACAGAGTTTGGAAGTTGTACAAGACCCTCAAATGGTTTTTTGTTTTTTTTTCTATAGAGGCAACAAGTCACTACCCTATTTTCAGTCTAGGAGTCAAGGCATAGGACAATGGTCTCTTATATATTTTGAACACAAACCATGGTTTTTCTCTATATGTACTTCATGGTCTTACTCCCCATCTCACACAATTTGGATTAAGAAATTACTCTTCTATTGCTAGTCTAGTTTACCTAGTGGCATGCCAACAACATAGACTATGCAATTTTTTCTCCGGTAATACAAAATTATTCGGCTAACTTACAAAAAATAATAATTATATGAGCATATTTAATAAAACATGAAACTTTAATATCCATAAAGATTCAACTAGAAAATGAGAAACAAAATACATATATAAAATTTTAACATTGTAAAATTAAACTTTACATATATAAACTTAGAACATCTTCATAAATTTGATTGTTATGATTGGAAGAAAGATAAATAATACTCTCATAATATGAAAATACAATAAAAAATAATGATTGGAAATAAGATAAATAGTCCTACTCTTATAATATGAAAATACAATAAAATTAAATGATATGGTTGGTTCATAACAACAACAGAATGGAGCAAATGCTTGTCATTTATAGGGTGTTGATTTATTCGACATTCATGTTTAGTCTGGGATCAAAGGAAAACATACATGCATTAAATTGTTTTGATATCCACAACTATAAATTGAGTATTATAATATTTTTTATTTAAATAATTTTTGAAATAATATTTACGTCTGTATTTTAGTCTTTATTTTATAGTGATATTTTCAATAAATATAATAAAAATATTTGCAATGCCCTAGTGGTGTAGACCAGTTAGTGATGAAGTGCATTGTTAAGAAAATCATTTATGTGAGTTCATTGGATGGAAAAATTGACATGTGCTAAATTTGGGGCATGTGCAGTTACACTTGGAGGTTATAGTGATAGCGATCGGAATCAACCCCATGTCACGTGAGTATGAGCCTATCCTAGTTGTTGATTCCGCTAGAATAATATATATATATATATGCGCCAAATATTTTTGTAATCCATACTTTTGTATATCAATAAAGATTGAGTGTTTTTCATATCTTGAGTGTTCTCTGTGTTACGAGCCATATATCTGATATGTTCAGTAAGTGAGATGTTGTATGCGACTACTCAGTAAATGTGATAATTGCTTATGTTCCCAAGAAGCGTCTCTAAGGCTGTGATACAACTATTGGATCCAAGAAGGCGTGTAACTAAAACATCTCTTTCTTCATGTGAAATTAACTTTCTTGTTGTTTGTTACTTTACCTATTTACACAAAACATAGTCAGAGTTTTCAGTAGTAATATGGAACCTTCAAAGCATTCATTTTCTTCTCAATATTATGATTTTAACAAAGACATTGTTAAAAATAAAAGGAAGACATGGTTTACCAATCTGCTAAATTCCACTAGCTCAGATCACCTTTATGATACGAAAATCATAGTTCAAGAATTTGAGCCTGATGTTAAATAGAATTTACCCAAGATCAATCTCGATAAAATTTATAATTTTCCGATGTTCCAATTTCATGCACCTAGTTTGATCTGACATTCCTTTGTAAATATCCCGATTAATGTGCAACAACCTGTTTACCAGATCGCTTTGATTAATCTTGACGATATTGAATGGGGTTTGCAACACAATTATAAATATGTGCATTTGGGTCTTTTTTACAATTTGGTATAAATCCTCTTGTGTGATCAGGCCTTATTGTCTCTTCTTTATTCTGTGTTATTGACTCTCTTCATAAAAAAATTGAAGATGCTTTGCTAGGAGGATTCCAATCTCCCCTTCATAACGACCATGTCTGGTCCTCTGTTTTTCTAGGATATCAAGTATCTCTGACATACCCCCATATTAATGAATTATTTCTATAATATATTTCTTTTTCTAGTTTTGATATGTCCCATAGATATGATATTGCACAGTTGCATGCAAAACTTGTCTCCATTTTGTTAGTACCACTCTCCCTACTCTTAACTCGAATCTCCTTAAATGCACTCCAATTGAAGGCACGATGGTTTCCCTTGGAAATGTAAGACCCATTTTATTAGGATTTTCATAGCTCTCTTTGCCTACAGAAGGAATGCTACATATCATCCTCTAAGTTAGAAATACTTACCACATCCTCAACCATAACAAATGATTGTCTATAACTCTTTTAAAGGCCCATTTCTTAGACTCCAGAGATCCATGAGTATTATTAGCTCACCACATCAAGATAAAAATCGAAGATCTCATAAATATGACAATACCTCTGGTAGTTCATAACTTCAAGAACATATAGCCTTGCATAAGTCTAAAAATACTTCTTGTAAATATTGTCTATCCTCTACTTCAAATCCAAGTATTGTTTCAAATCCTACCTTTGAACAATTTTATTCTACTACCTCAATCGAAGAACATAATGGAAAACACACAAACTGCAATTATTTCATGTATATAATTAGTCCCAGATCCATAAATTCGGTTCACCCCCCTTGCCCATAGATAAAGCTAAATCATCAGAAAGAACCTAGTTACTTGAAATATATTTGGGTCATGGAAACTATGCTCCTAAATATAAAGATGTGTCTGGCATTGTAGATCTTGACTTTGTCCATTATAGAAAAGCTATAGATGATAATCCTCATGATTCAATTTTTTTGCAAAATTATTCGAACTACCAATCGATTTGTTTAGCTCAATATATATATGACATGGCTCAAGATATTTTGTAAATAAAACAACATGTGTCTGGAATGCATGTTGAGTTTTATGAACAAGATGAAATGACTCAAATGACATATTAGGACATGCAAGAACTAAAGGCCAAAACCGACCTAATTTTGGAACTTCTTCATGGCCTCCAGAATAGCATCCAAGGAGAAACTTCTATAGATAAATCCATTGGTACTGTCGTAGAAATGAAAGAGAAAAAAATCCATTTTACCATATCCTATTCATAATAAGATACAAACATTGATATTTAAAACTGAAAATGTTGTGTCAATATTAGGAGAAATTGAAGAGAATAAAATCAATCTCTGTACTAGCTACAGAAAATATTGTTCTTGTCAAAGAAAAAAATGATGCTTTACAAGTCTAGATAAAAATAAACATGGTTAGTAAATACCAAGAAGAAACTTTTGGTGTTACTCATGACAATACCCATAGCTCAGAAGAAAGTGCAAGAGGAAAACCTTTCCAAACTACATGGGAAAAATGGTGCAATGCAAAATATGACACCAAGGATAGAAAAATCTCATATGATCTGAGTAACTCTGATGACTTTCCCAACATTTATAGAGATAATTTAGATCCTACTCCTTTGTCCAATCTAAATTGCAAGTCTCAGAGAGAAATATTTATGATTTTACCAAAATGGAATGCTTGGGCCAAGACCCAAAAATCTAAATTTAAGAATAGAGTTACTTGGAGTGATCTAACACTTAGATTAACTTGGGAATTCATAGGAAATATAGAACTATGGTGGGAAATATTATCTCCTATTGAGAAAATGAAGATAACGGAAGCTAAAAAACCACTAGAAGAATTAATCAGAGCTATCATTACTGAATTTTTATGGAAATGCTTTACTTGATGACCAATTACCTACTAACCTTTTCATGAAGCAGAAATTGTGTGACATTTCCCAACTTCCTGAATTTTGTTGTATTATGCAAGATTTTCTTTATCATACCCTAGATCCTGATAATACTACCTATATCAGGAAGTATTTAGCAGCTATGCCAGGTATAATTCTAGATTTGGTGAGAGAAACATACCCATATGAAGTAGCTAAGATGGATTAATTATCTTTGGCATGAATGAAACAACTGATTATTAAGTCCCTTCAAAAGGCTTGTTTGCAATGAAAAATAGATAAATATGTTAAAAAATAGTTAGGCTTTGACAAATGAGTCTATGACATTTATGATGAAACCTATCATTTTGGTTGCAAATCTAACCAGTGGAAAAAGAAGAAATGCATCTCTAACTACACTTGCAAGAAGTGAAAGTTTCAACAATCAAGTTATAAATCTCTTCATTTTAAGAATCCTTTTATCTACTGAAGGTCCTTTCCCAAGACAAAATCCTATTTTAAGAAAAGAACCAGTCTCACTAAGAAATCCACTTTCTATATTTGTTCTAATCCTGACAACTAGGTTGATTAGTGTCCTCTGCAAGGAAAAACCAAACATCAACAAAAAATCATTGAAAATTTTCAATCTGCATATGATCCTATTGAATGGGATCTCATTGAGTCTCTTCATTCATATGGTGAATACCTCAATGCTAATGATTCTGATTATAATTATGATTTTGATTTTGAAGATCTAAGCCCTCGTGTAAATAACATCCACATGTTTTCTCCTCATTCTGATCTAAGATCTAAGCCCAACTTGCCTCCATGCAATGACAACTTGTCTCCCTCTCGCAACCTAGCATGGTGGATACTTCCAATTATTATCCTAATGATTATGATTTTTAGGATACTAAGCCACCAATGCTTATACATACCCACAAGGAAAAGGTTAAAAAAGAAGAACCCCTTTTCTTGCACCAAAGAAAGTCATGTGGAAATAAACACCTAGTACTAGTCATTGATGAAATAAAATCTACTTCCTCTATAGATTCCTATGATGACATAGTAAAACAAATTGAATTCAAAGAGGAAGAAATAAGACATAAAATATCTCTAATCATGGAAATACTTGTATCTCTAAATCAAGATGAAGGTGAATTAACAAGATTGAAAGACATGATGAGTAAAGAAATGGAAGACCAATTGTGCATCTTGATGCTATATAGATACAGGTGCAATGATCTCTTGTGCTAGGTTTTCAGTTATACCTGAATATTACTGGAAAAATATTAATACATCATTTATAGAAATCAATGGTACTATGGTTCTCATTTTAGGATTTTCTCCCAATTTCCCTTTGTTCCTGAATGAGAAATAGGTGACTGTAAATTTATAATATTACGATATTGGTGTTGATATGATTTTGGGACAAGATTTTGTAAATAGATATCTTCCTTTGACTATTACTTCTAATGAAATACATTTTCATGTAAATGGGAAGAAGTTTTTCCGAAAATAAAGTACCTACAAATGTTCTAGATGAAGTTGAACATTGTGTAGAAACACTTTTGAGGGTTAAAAAGATAATCTGAAATGCTAAATTACATGGATTAGAAGAAATATTTGATATCAAGGATAAGACAGAAAATGATTGTACCTCTAACAATACAAATGCTTTATGGACCATAGAATAATATTTTGTGGATCTCCCTTAAAAAGAAAATTATTCTAGTGAACCTCAAAAGGCCTCTTCTAATCTAATGTCTCCATTTAAAACAAAGTATTGCAACTAAGAGATAGCAAAGTTGTTAAAAGGAAAATTGATTGAACCTAGCAAGAGTCCATGGGCTTGTCGAGCCTTTTATGTAAATAAAAATTCTTAATAGAAAAGAGGAAATCCTAGGATGGTCATCAATTACAGAGCTTTGAATGAAGCACTGATTGCTATTAGATATCCTCTCCCATCAAAATAATTTTTTTTTGCTAAAATAGGAAATAATAACATCTTTAGCAAGTTTGATTTAAAGAGTGGATTCTGGAAGATAGGTACAAATATTGCAGATCAATATAAAAATGATTTTTTGGTCCCACATGGGAAATATCAATGGCGTGTTATGACATTTGGCTTGAAAAATGTTCCCTCAAAATTTCAAAAACGAATGGAGGATGTTTTTTATAGATCTAGATTTTGTGATTATTTATATTGATGACTTGTTGGTATGTTCTATGGATCTCAAACAACACAAAATCCTTTTTCATAAAGTATATAAAGCTATATATAAGAATGGAATTGCTATGTAAAAATCAAATATACAGTTTTCTAAAAATATAATTGAATACCTTGGGTTAATTATAGCGGAAGGAAAAGTTGAGCTACAAGAGAATGCGTTGAAAGATTTACAGAACTTGTTGGATGAAATTTTGGATAAAAGGAAGATATGAATATTCCTTGGATGTCTAAATTATATCATAAATGTTTATGAACAACAAGCCAAGGATGCCCGAATTTTACAAAGAAAACTAAGAGGTAAAATTGCTTGGAATTCTAGAATGACTGCAATAGTTCAAATAATCAAACATAAATTCCAGAACCTACCAAAGTTGTGTCTGCCATCACAAGCCTTACCTTTCATATTAGAAATAGATGCCTTGGATGATGTATGGGAATGTGTATTGTTACAAAATCATACTCAGAGAGAAGAGGTTTGCATGGATACCTCAAGATTCTTCAAAGATATCCATAATCACACAAAGAAATTCTTGTTGTTAAAAATGGAATCAAATGATTAAGATTATTTTTGAAGAGTGTACATTTCACAGTAAGAACATATTTGAAGCATATGAAAGGAATTATTAAAAACCGTAGACCTATAGAATAGGGTAACAACAGAGTTGTCATATGGAGTTTGTGGTAAGATCGGTATGACTTTGATATTGTATACAAACCAAGAAAAGATAATTGTGTTGCAGATCTATTGACTAGTGAAGGAAAATATCTATTACAACAATAAATCAGAATGCCTAAAATCAAAATGTTTCATACAACATCATCTTCAAGCAAGCCTGCAGAACCTAATCCAAAAGGATTCAAATGGATTCTTGTGTCTGAACATTGTAAATATTGTTATTGTTTTAATTGTATAGTAAGTCAAATCAAGTCAAGTCAGTTTATAGAAAATATTTTTCATAAGTGGGTCAATAAATATAATAATAGAGAATCTAATGTGTCATATTTTGAACATAGTCCAAAAATGTATAGTGGAGCTCTTCATAGCGGTCAATTAGCGGGTGAGAGATATATAGTCATAGAAGAAACTTGGTTATGATATAATGATTATTGTGCTATAATTGTAAATTCTAACCTTGTACAATATCTACTGCAAACTGATATTCAAAAAAGAACAGAAAAGATACAATGGAAAATACAAACATTACACAAAGATTTTTCACCTGGAAACCCAAACCGGGAAAACCAGCATATATTATATTGATACACATTGTGTTACATTGTTTACAATACAATATACATATAGGAGCCAGCGGCATCCAAAACCCTAACCCAATGACCTGGATTAGTCCAAAACCCTAATTCCTTAACCGGAAATAGAAAACCATCGGCAAAAACCATGTGCCGAAAAACACCTCATCCCGGAAATATGTCGTCCCGGAAATATGTCGGCCCGACGATAATATGTCGGCTCGAAATCGGCGAAAATATGTCGGCCCAAAAAATATAACACATACCCAACAATAATGTCATATGTAAAACATGAAGAGTGTGTGTGGATCATATGTTATTGCGATACTATAAGAAATCAGAGTCCTCATTGGTTGGGATAGTTTAAAATTTTGATGTATCAGTATTGTCCTAGAAGTACTGAATTTAGTTAGGTCAGTGGTCCATATTTTATCACATGGCTAAGATCTGAAGTTGAAGAACCCGCCAAAACCAATTGTTGCGGTGTATTTAGGATTTCATATCATGGTAGTAAATTGATAGAGGAATACAAGCCACCAAAAAAACCATCATATAAAATCCCAAGTGTCTTTTATGGGTATGTGACCGCACCCGATGACAAGATGCCAATTCACATGATGGGATATCCTTTTTATAAATGCTTACATTTGTTACCTCTAATGGTTGAAGACCATGTATCTCCAAATTATGATGATCGGTACTATACATCACCATCAAATGATGATGACCCTTTCGGTGGTGATTCTCCAGCATGGCATAACATAATGAGTCGTATCGAAGCATGATGGGCCTTGTACTCTTATTTTGTAAAGTCTAACTGGCCAACAATGGTGCCAATCATGATTTCATGGATTCGTGTCAAAATCTCCACTTTGTACTAAATATATGTTGTTAGGTATGTTTGAAAAGCAAGGATGGGTACCCTTATGTTTGAAAGGAGTTCATGGGATGAGACAACAATTGCTATTCCAACAACTACCCCATGATCTCATAAGGAGAATTTATTTTTTACTGTCAGTTGTAGATTTATTGTAACTAGCTACCAAGAGCCAATACTATAAATAAAGCTCGAGACCTTTCATTTTGGTCATCCGAGTTTAGAGATAGTGAGTCTTATATAGAATCTGAGATATGCTCTGCACCTTGCACTATAATTGATCTCAATGTAAGACTAAAGAAAATCCAATACATAATAAAATATTTCACCACCTAATATTATACAAATTGATATGGTGTGTCCATTTTTATGGCATGATTGATAATACCATTCAAGAAATGTGTTCATTTTTATGGCACGATGGTGAAACCGTCCAAGAATAAATATTTTAGGCATTAATTCAAAGTTTTAGAACAAGAATGCAAGATACATTGACTCTCTAACTATTATTCATAATTGTGGGGTTTTTATGTGTAAATGTAATTTATGTTTAAATATCGAAATGTATTTTTTTAATATTTTTTAAAAATTAATTTAATAATGAGTATATGAAGAAACATAACAAAAATATCTTTATTAAAAAAATCCATTACATAACAAAAATATCTTTATTAAAAAAATCCATTACATAACAAAAATATTTAAAGTATAAATAAAATATTTTCTCGCCTTAAAAAAATTAATCACCTTAAAAGACATAAGTCAATATGATGTGTTCATTTTTTTATTATGACAGGATGGATGAAACCATATCATGAGAAATATTCCAGACTCAAGAATTGAGGAGAGCTCTCTTCACTCGGGAGGATTCATATTTTTCTACACAATCTAAACACCAACGCACAAAGTATAGTTTGAGGGTCATACACAATCTAAACACCAAGGCACAAAGTATAGTTTGAGGGTCATACACAATCTAAACACCAAGGCACAAAGCATAGTTTGAGGGTCAAATTCCAATAATAGTTTTATCCACATAAAAAGTATTTATAATGATGTGACTTGGAATTAGATTGCCACTCATTATAAATGGAGATTCTTTTAACATTAATTCAATAATTGATGTTTTTTTTTAATTGTTGGCTTATCATAAGGCTATGGGGTAATATTAAGAAAGGGGTCGTATTTATGAAATTTATGTTATTATATGGAAATGGATTTAAGTTAAATCAATAATATAGATTTATTTTAATTTTGGATTTATCATGTGTTGAAATGGATTAGATTCATGAAGGTGTAAATATATTTTAGACTATAAAAAATTGAGGAAATGTTTCTATCATTAGAGATTTGATCCCTCTCGATACATGATAGATTTATAATTAGAATGGATCTATGCCGGTTCCATTTGTGGGTGGATAGTTGCATCAACATTTTAGGTGATCATCATTATGTACATGTTTTAAATCTCTTTGATCCTTTGAAATTTATTAAGTATTATCTATAATATAGACATTACTATCAACAAGCCACTTCGAAAGTAAATTTGATCCTTTGAAATTTACTAAGTATCATCTATAATATAGAGAGTACTATCAAGACGCCCACTTCAAGAGTTACATGAAGAAAAAGTGAATAGTAATTAAGTAACAATGTTCAATGATGAAGAAGGTGAATAGTAAGAAAGTAATAGGATGAATATAATAAATAACAGATAGATTACACAATGAGAAATTCAAATCTATCTTCTTTAGTTTTTATTATAGCCACACATGTTAGCTTTCCCATCTTTTCATAATGATCATATGATAAAGGAGGTAAGGATCAAATACCATTCAAACCTTTAACTCAAGATATTACAGTAAAGGTATACCTTGTCTCTCTTCCTTTCCAATATTAATAATCGCTTTCTCCGATGCTAAACCTTATGACTCCATGACACCTCAGGAAGGACATCACTCATGAAATTGATAGAATGTGGATAGCATAAAGAATGATTATATTGACTAAAAATTATCAGCCAATGAGAACTCTAGCACCCAGGGTTGTACTTGGGATTCCAAGTGACTACCCTATCCTTTAGGTTTTGACTTGATTAGCTTGTAATTTTGATTTCATGTGACCTCTTGTTGTAGATTCTTAGGCACCTAGGCCCAATATATTTTGGAGAAGTAACACTACGGTGCCCTTTTGGGAAACCACCGCTGCCCTTAGGACCAAACAATAGTGTTGTTCTTAGTCATACGTGGCAGCAGTTCCCTTCCAGGAAACCACCGCTGCCAATTGTTCAAAAAATATATTTTTCCATGTCGATGCCACGCAGGGTAGATTCTAATAACTAGAAGTATACAAAATAAGAAAAAATTGCGGCCAACCTTCCATGGTTTCCTGTAGACGAAGAGCGATGTAAACATGGAGCAAAGTAAAATTAGAAACCTGGTTCGAGCCTAGGCCTGGTGTAGACTTGTCACACCTGTGACTTTCCCTTGTAGCAGTCTGCCATTGCTTGCTAGAGGTCCTAGAGGAAGGCCATAAGGTTTTCAACTTGGCTCCATCAATCGATGTATCTGTGTTGCATATCAAGCGTAATTGCCTTGAGCTCCCTCAGGTCTCGTTTGATATCACTCAGGTCCCTTTGAAGGTCTCTCAAGGTGTCCATGTCCACTACGCGGTCCCGGTGTTTGTCCCCAGGGAGGTGTGAGAGCGAGGAGGTCGTGGAAGTGGAGGGGGAGGGGGTTGGGACATTGGGGGGGTAGCATAAGTGGGAAGGAGGAGGTGGAGGACATCGAGGAGGGGAGGGGGGGGGAGGCGCGTAGCCCAACAAGTTTCCAAAGAGGTTGAACCACTCGATCCTACAACCATATGGATTCGAGAGGGGAGAAATCTCAGTGGTGGTCTCATGGATTGAAGGGATGGGTGCCTCGACTTGGGCCAAGATGAGGAAGAGCTCAGCTATAGGAGGAAGAACATGAGCGACCACATCGATAGGAACCATGGCAGGGAGAAAATCGGCCTCACGAGGATGGTCGTGGATGGGCGCATTGGCTGGAGCTCTGACTGGGGGAAGGTCGGCCTCAGGAGGATGGTCGGGGGTGGGCAGTTTCCTTCCCCTGGCCTCATACCAGGAGACACACCTTTTATCCTTACCTCTGAGGCGGGGCATGTCAAAAGCCAACAACGGTCTTGGAAAGAGGACACAGAGGCTCGAGCTTGCGATTCTGAGAGCCAAATGAAGTTTGCACCAGAGGGGAGGTGAATAGTGAGAAGAGTGATCGGGAACGACTTTAGGAATGCCTATGAGGAGGGGTAGAAATTATCAAGGGATTTCCGCGTGCAGCACCATGAAGTCGCCCACATTCTAGAGCTTCCAATTCATGCGAATGAAGGTTCGCATTGGAGGATTGTAAGGTGGCGGCAGTGATATTATAGCCATGAAGTGACGGGAAGGGTGGGATGGGACTGGTTGGGCTATAGGTGGCTGGCCTCCCAGTGGCTTGGTCACTTTCTAAGCTCAGAAGAACCCCATCTGAGGGACTATCCTCGGTGTTTCCTATGTTTCTACAAGCAATGATAGTGGGATGGGAGGGATTAGACATGGGGGAGAATGTGAAGAGTCCCTCCTCTAGCTCAACTCCGATATTTGTCAGCAAGTTGGCAACTTGATTTGTTGTTATCCGAACATGGGAAGGGTGGATTACCCAATGTGGTTGGAGAGTGGATTTGATTATGAGAAGTCAATTCATAAGTCTCCATCTTGAAGAAATTTTCTCCGGGTCAACCCCATTAAGGAGATGGGAGAAGAGATTTATGACATTTTGCGAGTCATCCTCGGATATGATAGGAAAAAGCTCTTGTACTTTGGCCGCTTGTAGACCATAGAGGAGCTCCCTAATTCTGCATTGTTGTTGGTGTTGTGCCCAAGATTTCCTGCAATGATGTGGAGGATTTCCCCTTTTCTGTTGCGAATGACAGCTTCGTAGCTTGCAGGTCCTGGATTCCCTCTGGAGGCCCCATCAAAATTTAGTTTGTGGCACGCTGTAGGTGGAGCTTCCTAGTGGGTGGGGCTGAGCTTACAATGAACAATAGTGGATATAGTGGTATGGAAGTTGAGCTTCCAGGTGCTAAGGATGAGACTTTCATTTGGGGGGCAGTTTAGATCCTGAGCCATCCAGGGATGCAAGGAGATTATTTCATTGAGATTGGAGAGGATTGTGGTCTAGACTTCTTGCCAGGTCCTGGTGATTGTTTGAAAGGCTCGTCTGTTCCTTTCTTTCCAAATTTTTGAAATAATGAATCTCGGTAACAGCTGCCAGATTTTGTTGAGGATTGGGGATTAAAAAACCATGCTTCGCCAACCTGCTATTGTTTCCCAGAGTCCCGTGTGATTCCTGTCTGTGGTTCTCATTAGGCAAGCGTTGTGGTCCCATATGCTCGAAATATAGGTGCACAGGTTTAGGAGATGATTTTGAGTTTCCTCCTCTAAACCACATAACTGACACCAGGATGGACCAATAAAGCCCCTTTTCCTTAGGTTGTCCTAGGTGAGAATGTTGTTGTGTGCAACAAGCCAGAGGAAAGTGCTGATTTTCAACTAGGATTTTGTTTCCCAAATTTTGCTCCAAATCTCTTCCCGTTGTAAGGAGTTGTGACCTGCTCTTAGGTGGTACACTTCTCAGATGTTGAAAGTGCCTATCATGGAGTGTCCCCATCTAAGGATGTAATCTCCTTGTTGACTTAGAATTTTCCGTGAGTCAAGGTAAGCCTGCAGAGGTTGGAGATTGAGATCAGTGGGGATGTTCAGGTCCTCGTGGGATTTCTTCCAGATGCGCCAAATTTCCCTTGGGCCATTTGGGATCCAGTAATCCTTCACTTTGATGAGTCCTACTACAGTTGTGAAGTGGATGAAGGCGCTGAGATTCAGATTAGTATTTAGGGCTAGAATTTGTTGCCAAGAATCTCTCCAAAAGAGCACTGAAGAACCACTTTGCAATTCCAAAAATGAATGATCTGTGATGAGTCCTTGATTATTCCTGGCCACATTCTAGATGAGCGAGCCCAGGCTCTGACCACTCCACCTGATGAGCTCTTTTTCTGGGACTATGGGAGTGTATGTTTTCCTCCAAAGACGTGCCCAAAGGTCTTGGGGTCTCTTTAGCCATCACCACCAAAATTTTTCACCGAGGACATTGTTGAGTATGGCTGGATCTCTGAGGCCAAGGCCCTCTAAGTTATTTGGTTTGCAAACTTTTTGCCAGATTACCAAGGTGAATTTGCGCCCTTCTTTTGTGCCCTGCTAGAGAAAGCTTCTTTGTATGTTTCTTAAGGTGCTGAGTATAAAATTTGGGGCCACCAAGGCTGAAAAAGCATAGACAGGGTGGGCTTGTAGTACTAATTTGAGAAGGATGAGGCGCCCAGGCAGATTGAGGGATCAGAATGTCCAAGAGGAGAGTTTATTGCGAAATATGGACAACAGGTAGTCCCATGAAGCATTTTTGAGTGGGTTATCAATGAGGGGGATACCTAGATAAATAGAGGGGAGAGCATTGTGGGTAAATCCCAGGATTTGGGTGAGGTGGTTTTGGATCTCAATTGGCGTGTTGAAGAAGAAAACTTGGGATTTGGTCATGTTCATCTCCATGCCTGAGGCCTCGCAAAAGAGGTGAATGATGGATCTGAAGCATAGAGATTCTCTGGCGGTATATATTCCCATGAGAAGAATGTCGTCCACGAATTGACTATGGGAGATAGGGGGATAGATGACATGGGGGGTGAGGCCAGAGAGGGAATTATCAGTGATGGTCACCTTGATAGTACAACTCAGTCCTTCTGCCATAAGGATGAAAAAGAAGGGCGAGAGCAGGTCCCCTTGCCTTAATCCCCGTGAGGGGGAGAACATGGTTGAATAGTAAGATTGACAATCCAGGAGACCCAAAGAGGGTCAAAGCCGAAGGCGAGGAGTTTTGATCTTAAATAGCTCCAACTTAACTTATCAAAGGCTTTAGAAAGATCCAGTTTTAGGAGCATACCTTGTTTTTTTGTTGAGTGTAGCGAGTGAATGATTTTGTGGGCCAGGATGAAACTATCCAGGATTTGTCTGCCTTCTACATAACCAGACTGTTCCAAAGAGATAAGGAATGGTAGAATAGGTTTGAGGCATGTTGCAATGATTTTTGTTAGGAGTTTATAGATGACATTGCAAAGGGCGATAGGTCGGAAGTGTGAGGGGGAGGTACTATTGTTTTCTTTGGGTATGAGGGTGAGAAAGGTCAAATTGAGGGCTTGAAGAACCTACCTGGATTTTATGGATTCCTCGATGATTTCCCAAACATATTCTCAGATGATGTTCCAACAGTAGTGAAAGAAGTCTGAGATGAACCCATCTGGTCCAGGAGCCTTTCCTAGCGGGGTGTCCTTAAGAGACTAGTTGACCTCCTTCTGAGTGATCGGTCTCATGAGCGCCTTGTTCTTCCCTTTGGTGACCTACTTGGGAATGTTCTTAATAATAGAGTTGATATCCTGTGATCGGTCTATTGGGGGTTCCGCCAGAAGATTTTTGTAGTAGGAGAGCAATTCCTTTTCTATGTCTATGTGTTGTTGAATTTTTGTCCCCTGTTCCAAGATGAGGTGAGAGATGTGATTTTTTTGGCGACACTGAACCATGGATATGTGGAAGAATTTGGTNCCCCCCCCCCCCCCCTCTTTTAGCCATTGGATGCAGGATTTATATCCATAGATGATTTTAGGGGCTAAATTTCGCTCGTGGGCTAATTTTCCATGGTTTTTCCAAAAACGAGATTTGCTATTTTAAAAATGATTCGCCCAAATTCTATAGGATAAAATTAGTTTACCTTAAAAATCGCCTAAATTTTATAAAAACTATATAAAATACTTAGAAATTTGAATATTTTTAAAAAAAATATCGCCAAACATTTATAGTTGACATATGAAGGATTAGTAATATTCGCCAAGGTTTCTACATTTTAAAACAAATTTCCATCCTTAAAATCATCCTTGTTTATATCTCTAGAGTATCTCTTCCTGCGCCCTTCTTTCTGCGATCTGGTTGCTTAGTATAGTTTCCTGCTCCTTTAGGGAGTTCGTAAGTCCTTGAGATTGAATGTGCTATTGGAGAGTTTTCATTTGTTGATTAAGACTTACCTGTGCTTGCAAGATGTTGCCGAAGATGGAATTGTTCCAGGATTTTAGTATAATTTTGAGGTTTTTGAGCCTTTGTTGGAATCTAAACATCGGGGTCCCTATTTGTGTGGCCTCCTCTTCCCACCATTGTTGAATGTTTGATTGGAAGTTTGGGTGTGTCAACCAGAATTTTTCAAAGAGGAAGGGTTTTTTGCCTGGGGTACCACTGATGTTAAGAGTCAGTAGTATCGACCAATGGTCCGACCCCGAGGTGTCGATGACCGTGGCATTCCAAGCGACGCCTTCCATCATTATGGATTCCGAAAGGAGGAAGCGGTCTAATTTGCTGGAAACATGCTGCGTCCCCGAGCGTTAGTTGGACCATGTGAAGGGCCCATTGTCCATACCAACATCAATGAGTTTTAGTAGGCCAATGGTACGGTTGAAAATCTTACTGTCATTTCCCAAGGTGTGAGTGCCTCCTTTTTTTTCCTCCATACCTGTGATCATGTTGAAGTATCCTCCGAGGATCCATCGTTGGGATCTAATGTGGTTGAATATCTAGTCCAAGTGGTGAAGGAAGGATTCCTTGTCTCCTGGTCGAGGAGGTCCATAGATGTTTGTGATGTAGCCTTGTTTGTTTCAGCCAATGAGGTGAAAGGAGGCTGTGATGGTCCATTTAGAGGTGAAGAAACCATCCAATAAAACTATGTTTGGATTCCATAGCATCACTAAGCCACCTTCTGTCCCTCTGACATCCACTCCCACCTGCTGGGCTTGCATCCAACATTAAGTAGAGTGGATGAAGCTTCCTCTCCTATGCACTTTGTTTCCTGTAAGAGAAGTATGTTTGGTTGTTCCTTCTTGATTCTTTCTTTGAGCAAACCTTTTTTTCTTTTAGAGTTAAGACCCCTTATATTCTAGGATAGTATCTTCATGAGGACGATGGGGGTTGGAGGGGAGGGAAACTGTCTGAGATCAGATGTATTTGAACTGAGTTGATGAGAAAGTTACTGACATCTTGAATGAGTTGGTGTTTTGGTTTTTGACCTCTCTTTTTCTCATCTTTTGTGGGTTTGCGTTGTTCCTTTGAGGTGCCTTTTTGGATTCCTAGATTCGAGTTGGCTCAGGATGATCCTCCTGTCGAGGAGTTGAGGAAGAATTTGCGTACTTTGCGTAGTTAATCCATTGGTATGGTGTACAATTGCTGCTTGCGGTAAGCTTGTTCTAGATGTTCCAAATCTATACCTGCTAGCTCCTAATCCTCCAGGTCCAAATCTAGATATCCCATATCCAATCCTAGATTTGCAGGAAGAGATGTCTCTGTGACAATAGGATGCAAAGGGGCCGAGAGAGGGGGGTTAGGAATGGCAGGATTTTGGCCGGTCGCTGGGGATGTCAGAGGATTGGTAGAAGAGTAGGGGGTATCCGACGTGGTTTGTAGGGATTCAAAGGAGTTTTTGGTTGGGGGTCCAGGGGGGCCTGAGGTGGGGATGTTTTAGTTGGGTATCTTCTTCGACCTGTGACTTGGGTGAAACCGTCCTTGGATTTGTCAGGGTCTTCCGGAGAAGGTTTGGTGGGGTTATTTAAAGGGCATTCGCGGAAGATATGACCATGTTTGTGGCATTTGCGACAACGAAAGGGGATATGCTCATAGTCGAGGGTTTGAGACCATTCCTCATCTTGGTAATCTAGGGTGATGGCTCTAGAGAGAGGTTTGGAGATATTAAAATAAACACAAATGTAGACATAAGTAATGTACCTTCGTTGTCTTGTCACCTCCGAGGCTTTGACGTAGATTCTGATGGTGTTGTCAATTCCTGCTAGGATCTCTTCAAGCAAGAATTCCTGTGGGAGAGAATATAGTCACAACCATACCAGAGCGTGGGTGAAGTCTTCCTTTTTCGAGTTGAATCTCTCCGTCCAGAAGTTGAGAAAGAGGCCTGTCAAGTTGTAGAAGTATGACCCTCCTTCGAATATTCAATTTTTGTCCTCCAGGTTGTGCAATATTATTGTGAAGAATCCTTTTGATCCAAGTTGGAGGTCATAGTAACCCTTAGGCTTCCACCAGTGTTGAACCATTTGACAAGGTCTTTTTCTGAAGGCCATAGCCCCAGGAATTTCCCTATCAGGGCAAAGTCCCTCATGTATTGTTTATGATCTTATATTCTCGGAGAGATGATGATATATTTGGGGGAGATCGGGGCTTGTGGAATGCATTTTTCGGGTTCCCAGGTGCGAGTAGTTTTTGGGGGACTGGTTTCTAAATCGATTTCCATCGGCTTCTCCTTTGACATTTCTTCCTCCAAGATTATCTATTGCATTCCTTCCGGGAGTTCGAAGGTCGGGCGTTTGAAGTGGTTGGGGTCATGCTCCTTGGCCGTAACAGAGTTGTTATGGGGTAAAAATTACAAATTATTTGAAAAGATGGCCTTAACAACTTGTATTGTTGCAACAAAAATCTTAAAATCAACCCCAAATTGAAAAGTGGGGCTCCTAGTAGCACCCTGTGTTTTTTGAGGTCAAAATTGCAACTTCTTTGATACCCATGGCCTTGACAATTGGTACCCTTAGAATCAAAATCTTAAAATCAACCCCTGAATCAAAAGGAGGTGCTACTAGTAGCATCCCCTCTTTTCTTGGGCTTAAAATTATAACAATTTTGAAACCATGACCTAAAAACTCTGTGTTGTTGCAAAAAAAATTGTTTAAAAAAAAAAGAAGGAAAAAACCTCAAAATGGGAAAAATAAATAAAAATGGAGAGAGAAAAAACAAATTGAAAAATTCAAAACAAGAGGGAAAACATGCTTTTTAAAATAAAAATTAACCATGTAAAAAATACATTTTAAATAATTAAAAGGAAAAAAAAACATTCCTACCTTTATTTTAAATTATATATATAAAAAAACGATTGAATTTTTTTTTTTTAAATTCAAAGTTTACAATAAACTTATTCAATATTTTTAAGAAAAACTCAGAAAAAGAAAAAGAAAAAAAATGTATTTAAAATGATTTTAAAAAAATTGAAAGTTTTTTAGAATCATTAAAAAAAATTAGAATGCAATTGAAAAAAATAAACATTAAAAAATGATTTTTTTAAATAATAATAAAAAAGTA
>ML802308.1:182605-204730 GCA_009831015.1 Picea engelmannii
ATAATAGTTGGATCTAGCTTGGGTGGTTGGGAGGAATGATTGTTATCCTCCCTACCTAGGTTCAATTATCACAAGTGACATGTTGAGCTCTTAACACATATATTTGTTGTAATGGCTTCGATCCCTATTGTTGATCAACCTCATGCCCTGAAGATTTTAGGGTTTACCCTAGGTACCATCTTCAAAATGAGGGGAAGTACTTGGAGATTTTTCCTGGATAGCGTAACTTGGAAAAATAAAAGTTTATGGACGTGATTCGAAGAATCATCCTTTCTACCAAATGACCCATTTATTTTTGTCTTTTTCTATTAGTATTTTTTCACTTTTTAAAATATTATTATTAGTTTTTTAATTGATTTTTTGTCTTTTTTTTTAATATGTTTTAATTTTTTATTAATTTATTTTTAGTATTTTTTCTTTAAAAAAAATAAAACGAGGATAGGAGATTTTTTTTTAATTATTATTATTATTATTAATAATAATAATTTAAGAAACACATATAAAGGTTAATTGTTTATCTCAAAATCTCTTTTAGACACACTGTCAAAGCACATTTCGCTGGAGGTACAGGAAATAATATGAAAGCTGAGATAATGGAACTGTGGGGAGTCCTATTACTTGCCACACATCTCTCTATAAAAAATCTAATGGTGGCATGTGACTCCAAGGTCACCATTGATTGGATAAATGAAAAATCCAACTTGGATCTTATTTATCTCAGTCATTGGAAGGACAATATCAGATGTTTAAAGAATGGTTTCAAGACCATATATTTTATGCACATCCATAGATAGTACAACAAAGAAGCAGACAACATGTCTAAAAAAGCACTCAACGACTCTTTAGGCTGGCTATTTTTTGAAGACCCTGATAATGGATCTATTGTTAGATCCAAAAAATTACACATCTTATAATGAGGTTTTTACTTAGACATAAAAGTCATGTTAAACTTAGTATTTGTCACTTTAAGTGATTTTATGAATCCACAGGTAAATACAGTAGAAGGAGAAAGAACATATTTTCTTCTTGGAAGACACATTTTTGTAATAAAAAGTTTCATTTGATTCTAATAAGAATAACAGTGAAACTACTTTTTTTCGCGTGAAAAAAAAAATATAAAGGTTAATTGTTTATTTAAAAAACATGATTTTCCCTTTGTTTAGGGTTTTCTCTCAATTTTTTCATTTTTTCTCTTTATTTTTATTTAATTTAATTTTTGTAATTTTATTTGTAATAACATATGTATTTTAAGCTCAGGGGTGACAGGCGCGGAGGGGGGACAATTCATGATCCTGGAGGAAATTCAATTACAAATTATTCTTGGGGACTTATGAGTGTCTTTAATAACTTGGAAGAAGTTTACTCATTGTGGCGTGGGCTGGACATCACCAAGGAAGTAGGAATCAAGGACTTGATAGTGCTCAGGGACTCTCTATTGGTCATACGAGCAATCAGTGAGCATATAAGTCATCATTGAAACAAATTAAGTACAATCCTTAGAATCATCCAAGGAATCACAAAGAACTTCAAGGAAATAAGTTTTTTTCACATCAAAATGGAGTTAGATGTCAAGGTATATCTCTAGGAAAAGCTTACGAGAGATCTACCACAGGGATCTCTTCGAAAAAACATAGTTCATAGTTCACTCCACATACCATATTAGTTTAATGTAAAGGGGGAAAGGATTAATAAATTATATATATTTTAAGAAGGGGATCCTATTCCTCCTCGATCATCAAATGAATCCACTCGATTTGGGAACTCATGCCAATGCGTGAGGTGAAAATCAAGATGAGATTCCATGTAGGTGTCCTTTTTGAATCACACCTGCGAGACTTTATTTCACATACAAGGAAAATAAACACATTATCGATTGTGTTCTTGGGATATATGGGATGGAGGGAATAAGATACACCATGGTAAGTAAGGTGGAAGCAAGTCACAAGGGGGGTGTTGTGGGATTTAACAAAGGCCAGGATCCTGGTGGGTGTCAGTTGCGAGGAAGAGTGGTGCTATGATCTGGTTAGGAATTTGGGAAAAGTGAGAGGTCTAGAAGTGCCAAGGAGCCCCTATCAGTCAATTTTTCAATGATGATAAGTTATTTTAGGTTCCTCCAAGGTTGGATTGTGAACTCGTTTGTTGGTAATCCTGCTCTATTTTTTTTTGTCAAAAGGGAAAATCTAGGAAGTGGAAAATTGTTGTTTTTTCTATGGTATCTTAAGGAGATTAGAGGAGGCCCTTATAGGGACTTATATGGGGAAGATATTTGGTATCTCGGATTTTCACTACACTCTAGAATCTTGGAGAATCTAGAGCACAAGGAATTCAAGAATATTTTGTGGTGCCATGAGGAGTCTACACAAGATAACAACAGGGATTTATCAAGTATCTCTGTCAAAATGGACGAACTCGAGGCCAATGTTTTGGCCCTCCTTTCTCATCAGAACCAAATAATAGATGAACTGGAGGAAAAGTGTAGAGGGATGCACATCATGGTTGCAATGGTGCATGTGGAATCACTCACAGTCTCTTCCAACAATCTGACATCTTGATTGCAAGGAGAGAGGGAGGAAGAGATGGTTAGCTAAGGGAGGGACCCAATGGACATCAAAGAACTCGAATATCCTGATCTGGGTGAAGGAGAAGAATCACAAGGGAGTGCTCATCCATAATTATTTGTATGTTTTTTTAGTATGTTTTTATTTTGAATCAGACTGTCAAGCATGAAACATGTGGAATTACCTGGAAGTCTAGTTTGGAGTCCATGTATAAAGATAGTTTACTATGTATAGTATAGAACTATGCAGGAGGCACTTTTATCCATTGTCGTATGTAACGGTGTATTTGTTGTAGCCCTAACACAACCCCTTTTTAAAATATAAAATACTCTTTCTATTCTAGTTAAAAAAAAGCATAGGGATTTGTTGAACTTCATAAGTCCTTCCTTCTTTTTCATTATTCTGCACTTTTTTTTCTTATTATTATTCTAAGTATGTTCCCCTCCCTTAAAATTTCATTATCATGTCTCCTCTCCATGACCTATGTCTTTCACAATACTTTGGTCATTTAATTATATTTACAGGCTGGCGGAGTCACGGACTCAGGGTCTATCTCCTTTCTTCCTTGAACCTCTTCTGAACACTTAGTTTATTTTTCACTCGCAAACTCACAATTTATTCTCTTTTGAATCTTCCCGTCTTCACAAGTCCGTCTGACAAGTATCAATACTTAGGCATTTTTCTTATCATAGAGGACTCGTGGACTCACATTCTCATTTGAAATCTTCCACTTCGCCACCTTGTCGTGACGTGTCCTTTCTCTTTCACAATTCTCGAGTCATATTAAATGTTAATTCTACGAACTCAACTGCTAAAGTGAATTCTGAAAAGGCTGTTATTAATGATGTTTGTATTGAGGCAAATCAAATTTATTTTAGGCTAATGTTCTCATCAAGGATCTAACATAAAGATTATTTCACTGTTCTAAGCAGTATTAAGAAGAAGTCTATCAACCTACTGAAGATGGACGACGGAAAACAACATTTCTACAGGGATACCTTGAATCTATTTTCCAGAGAAGATCACAACTACCATTGGTAAAGGTCATATTAGTATTATTCAACATTACTAGATAAATATAATAATAAGGTTTGGACATCAGGAATAACTCTTGTTGTTTGTGTCCCTAAGGATTTTGAGTGCAAAGAAATTGTCACCTAGTATATTGATAAATTCGTCCAGAATAGAAGAACCTTTCCACTGCAAAAATGACTCCCCTGTTTCATTGGCACCTTCAATTTTCAAAAAAATGTTAAAATTAACAGAGCCGAACTTAACATACAAAGGAGAAGAGGCTAGAAATTTTCTCAGAGGGAAAAATAATGGAATTGAACTTTTGCAGGAATACTTACAAGACCCTACTGCAATGCCGAAAGGCCTATCCAGAATCCAGGTTAGTTCTTTAAAGGAACCTTATCGATAAATTGCTTGGTTATTTACTAGAGTTACTGGTAAGGATTCTACAACAACTATTCCTCAGCTTGCCCTATATATTTTACATTTTACAGTTCATCAGAATGCCATTTTCGATTGGAAAAAGATCATATCTAATGAAATTTCCGCACAGTTAATAAATTTCATAAGTGAGAAAAGTTTCTATATGGAATCTTATCTAATATTTTCTATCGCACACTGTCATATTTTTAAAGGTTTGAGTGTTGGAAAAAGGGTAAATTTGAAAATTGACCCCGTGACTATGTGCTATCAATCTCTCTGGAGACAGAAAGTTATCCATTATTTTTATGAAGTTTACAATGATTTTGTGTCTGAATTTAATAAATTACTCTTTGGATAAGATACTTCCATGATTTCATTGGAAGCATCAACCTTTCCGAATTCAAAGGGAATTCTAGAGAAAATGGATAATTAAAACATTATCAGGATTTTTTGTTCTCATGAAAAGCCTATATTTGCCCCTTATTATGTGTGAAACAAGTTATTTATCATAGAGGTGGTGAGGCAGTATAAGTTATGGTTTCATGTTTTATATGAAAAAAGAAAAAAAACCAGTTTATTCCTCTTCCTTGGAAAGTTGGTGAAATTCTCTTGAGAGGAATTTCCAAAATTAATGAATATGCCTCTTACTTTGACCAGTTTAATTTTAAGTTTGCAGAAGAAATCAAAGGGTTTGAACCTAAGAATATTTTTTATAATCACATGATATCAGTTGGGCTCATCCCCACATTCATCAGTACACTCATATTTAGAGAGGAAGCAGGTGATAGTCATGACCCTCTGTTCAAGGTGTTGATACAAATTCTAGTGATATAGAGACAATTGTGAGTACTACTAAAGGTCATAAGTAAAGAGAGAAACCCTCAAGTGAAAGAAATGATGAACCACCCATTTTTTCTCACTAAATTCATTTTCCTAAAATAAATTCTCAGTCTGCAACGACCCAACAAAGAAAAATCTCAAGTAATAATTTAGGTGATGATGGAGAAAGAAATCCCCTTAAAGGAATTCTAGAAAACCCCCATAAATTAAAAGTGAAAATGAAAAGGGTTAATTATCAACAACAGGGAGAAGAACAAAACACACCTAAAAATGATATTCTTCTTGATGATATGGACTTGGATGTTGATATTGAAAATATTTAGTTTATAGATGATGAAGAATGCGCCCAAGAAAATGTACAATCTGTCGCATTGGATGTTCAAGATGAAGTCTTCTCTGACGAAGAAACCTTCTCTGTGCATAATGTTTTATTTGATATATATTCAAAGAAATTGAATTTTGAAAGAACCCTAAAGAATAAAAAGGGAAAGTCAGGGTCCACCATTGATACTAAAAACACATTGTTGTCAAAATTATGTTCAATTCATAAAGTCACAGGGGATGCATTGGATATTTCAATAATTAATATGGAAGAGGAAAATATCATACTTAAGGAGAGAGTCAAGGAATTGGAAGAAACTCTCATTCCCCCACCTATATTGGCTACCCTAGTTGCCATGATACAACTTGAAAAAAATCTTCAAGGAACTCCAAAATAAAATTTGAGAGTAAAAGGAATTTCAAGCTTAATCATTGATACTCGATGCTTTGTTGAAGAGAATATAAAGAAAATAATTTTTCTTGTTTTAGATTTATGGTAATTATCAAAAAAAGTTTCCTCTCTCGAGCTCATAATTCAAAACACTAAAGAATATTTAAATGTATATTTGAATAATGATGAAGGATTCTTCACAGATGGAGTTGCTATATTTATATCAAAAGTCTCGGCAATGACAGATCATATAAGAAAACAATAATATTTTCCCTCCTGGAGCCGTATGAAACAATTAAAGGCATGTTGGATTGAAAGGATTAATACATTAAAGGGGTTGTTAAATCAATTAAAAGAACTATCATGGAAAAAGACTGAGGCATACTCAAAGATTATTGGTTTGGATATTGCGGGCACCACTATTGAAGTTTCATATCCAAACTTAATATCAAATTCAATGCTCATGACTAGGGAGAAATTTGAAGAGCAAGTCGAAAATATGAAGAAATCATAAGTCAAAAAATTTGATAGTAGGGTTGAGTATACTTATGATGACAATGATAGTTGGCTTGTCGAATACACAAATAAAAATGAGGACATTGAAACTATATTGCAAAAATTATTTATTAACCATAGAGAAATTTAAATTTAATTGCTAAATATCAAAGTAAATAAAGAAGTGACAATTTCCCCCTTAAGAGAATTTATTCAAGAATTGTTAAACAAGTCTATAATCAAGTTTTCCGAATTTCCAATGGACGCAGTTACAACCGACCACATATCTGCAATGGGAAAATATATAAAGGGTGCAACAACAAGCAAATGAAATAGAGACATTCCATCACAATAAGCCCATACTGATTACATATCTTCTTCCTTATCGGATTTCATACAATTATATTTATTTTTTATTGGAAAATTATAACTGAATTTTGATAACTTTTTCTTTGTCTTCTTTTCAGATCCTATTGTTCACCCTTCAATCCATGCTCTTCTATGCATAATATTTCTTGTAAATATTTTCATGGTCCACAAGAACCCCAATCCCAATCCATTAAGGGACAAACGCCTTTAAATTTCAATTATTTTAACAAACATTATCATTTTTGAGAAATTCCAGAGAACTATGCCGGGATTGGTTTTGATTGCATTTTATAACTCTGAGTTTTGAGTATAAGATATTTGAAGTCGATCTGTCAATTTTTTTTTTATCTTAATAAATATTACTGTAGATTTTAACCTTGTACAATATTTACTGCAAACAAATTTTCAGTAAAGGAACGGAAAAGATACAATGGAAAATACAAACATTACACATAGATTTTTCCCCTGGAAACCCAAACCGGGAAAACCAACATATTCTATATTCACTCATAGTGATACATTGTTTACAATACAATATACATATAGGATCCAGCGAAATCCAAAACCCTAACCCAATGACTTGGATTAGTCAACAACCCTAATTCCTTAACCGGAAATAGAAAACCATCGACAAAGAAACCATGTGCCAAAAACCCACCTAAATATGTGACACGTTTCCTGAAGCAATTTTTTTTTTCTCAGGGGTGCTGCCCAAAGAATATAACACATACCCAAAGAATATAACGCATACCCAACAATTACTCTTTCAAAGTTCTCTTATTCCATCAGACCATTTCATTTTTATTTGAATGTGATCCGAATTTTCATTAAACTGTGATGGATGTGAGGATTTTATAATTTTCTATATTGTGTGGTGTTTGAGGTTCCTGGTCCACTTCTCAAGAATTCTCTCTTTCTCTCTCTCTCTCTCTCTCTCTCTCTCTCTCTCTCTATATATATATATATATATATATATATATATATATATATATATATATTTATATATTTTAAGCAATTTTCATTTTATTGAGCCATACATATTTTGGATTTGGTCATTTGACAGTATCCCATATTATTTATGAAATAAAATATTCATAGAAAATCATATGCCAAAGAGGAGTACCACCTCTTTCAAAATACAGGGGGATTCATATCCTCATGAGGTTTCCATTTCAGTCCTGACAGATTCAAACACCAACATTTTTGACGACCATACCGGGAATAATTTTAAAGATTGGTTTAGACCAAAAATTTTCACGACTTTGCCTCAACCTGATCAACCCCAAATATAAATTGGATTGGAAAACCAGAGAAGTATTCTGCATCAATTATATAATCTTTCAATAACAACAACCCAAATTCGAGAACAATTAGAGATATCCTTGAAAATTCTTGTTCAATAAGAAGAACTAAAAATCCTCAGAAGACAAAGAAGATACGAGACACAGATTCGAACAGCTCAAGCACAAAATAGAAATTGAAGTTGGATGAATATAAAGGAACAATAACCAGGAGTAAGAGTAAGCAACTACAAGTTCTATAAATTGAAGAGCATCTTTTTGAAATAAAGAAGATATATTCAAGAATGGGTGATAGGGAAGAAAGACGTGAAGAGAGACACGAGGAAAGACATGAAGAAAGATGTGAAGAAAGACACGAATCAAGATATAGAGTCTCTAGAAGAAGGATAATATATTCTCCTCTAAACCTCTAGGGAGAACAATATGAGCTCGTTATTCTTCCAAATGTGACATTGAATAAATTCTCGGGGGATGGAGTGATTGATTCAAAAATACATGTTGATTTATTCTTGTATGTTTCTGATTTCCATCTTATCGAAGATGACGATGTGATGGTAAGATTATTTCTCCAAACATTGGCCGGTCAAGCTTATGAATGGTACACATCATTTCCTACAAGACCGATTGGGTCATTTGATGATCTTGAAACAATGTTTTTGAGTATGTTCACTCCTCCAGTTTCTTACCATACTCTTCTCACATAATTTACTCAAATTTGTCTGAGAAAAATGAAATAATTCGAGATTTTAATTTGAGATTCAATAAAACGTTGAACAAAATACTAGAATAGAAAAGGCCAAATGCTCTGGTAGTACTCGGTTGTTATAAGAATGCCATTCCTACCAATGTAAAGTTTTCTATTATAGCTTCTCAAGTTGAAAGCCTAAATGAATCAATAGGTAAAGCCACAAATATGGAAGAAATCATGTTTGAAAAATGAGCTGACCTTGATATTATTCTTGGAAAAGTACAAAGAAAAATATATAATTTGGCCATTTCTGATCAAGGGGCATCAATCTCAAAGAATAATGAAGATAAAAAAACATGTCCTCTCGAAATTCAAGGGGTTGGAGGAGGTTTTTTTAAAGGGTCATTACCAAATGTAAAAATTGATCTTGTTGTAGCACAAGAGACAAAGTAGAAGATGGAAATTGCACAAATGAATAGAACTATCAGACAAATGCATAATGAAATAACTAGATTGAGAAGAAATGAAATTTTCATGTTTGATTCAAGGATGTTAGTTCGAGAGAAAAGAAAAAATACTGCTCAAGAATAGAGGATGAGAATTGAGAATACCAATGATCAACAAAGATAAAGAATCCTAAGGGCACCTAATCCCAATGTAGTAATACTTGAAGAAGCTTATGATGAACAAGTTATTGAGAAAGAGGTGGACTATATTTAAGAAATCATTGACTCTGTACAGATGGATGTATGAAATTAATCCATGTACATATTTTAGGAAAATGAAGGAAATAATATCTCACAAGACAATGTTGTTCAAACACATACACAATCAAATAAATCCAAACCAAAGGAAAATATAGAAAAAGATAAAGAGAAGAATAAATCAAGTGAGCAACAAATTTTTTTAAATACTCCTCAGATGATGTATAATGTAGTTGATGATCTTAGTAATTTGAGAATCACCTTACCCTTCATGGAAGTGGTAAAAATTATGTGGAAGAGAGAAACTATTCTAAAAATTTTAGATGAACCAAGCTGAAGAATGGAAGTTATTATTACAAATCCAAGGCAGAATCAGACCATATCAGCTGTCAAGTTGAGAGGCAAAGTTCCTCCCTTTTATATCTCGATTTAAAATCATGATGTTTTGCTTCAAAATTGTTTGATAGATTCCAGAGCGATGAATAATATCACGCCCCTTGCAGTAATGGAAGCACTCGCTTAATTGAGCACTCAACACACTCTTAAAATATTCAAATTTTTGGGTACCACTTTTCTTTTTTATGTTTGAATTTGTTTCCATTGATTGTAAATAAGTTCCATATTTACTATTTTTACTGAGATTCTTCATTATTCATACGGTTTGAGTTGCATCTATAAATCCAGAAAGTCACTGCTAAAGGTAAAGTTCCCTGATACCCGATGACTGCTACTCTGAAATGTCGATGCTGATCAATGTCGGGTGTCGGTCAATTCAATCTAAGTGTCAATAGTGTGGCACAATCTTGAGAATGCCGACGCTGATCAACATTGGGTGTCAGTTTTTTAGTATACCAGTTGCACTAGGGTATTGCGTGCTCATGAAAGTCTCAACGCTGATCAACATCAGGCGTCAATGAGGTTAGTTGACAAAACACCCTTTTTTAAGTTTGAGAGGTAGTGTCGACATTGATTAACATCGGGAATCAACACCTAGTGTTGAACATAGAATAACATGTTGACAATGATGCTATCATTGAATGCCTATGGATACCAACAATGACCGATCAAGAAGGAAACCAAAACATATCCTCTATTGTATGCCCTCCAACCCCCCGAGGGCCGATCAATACTTGCTAATAAGAAATCTAATTCATCTGATGGGTTTTGTCGAAGATCTCCAATTTCATCAGGACCATCCATATTTAGATCTTCATTTCACAGACATCCCTATGTGTCTTGTTGGTCAATATTTTCCACGTTGATATCTTGATCCAACCATACATGTGAAAGATTTGTACTTTCATCTCTATCGGACCATTGAATTTAGACATGAATTGGTCTCGAAAGCTTAAAATAGTTCAAGTGCCCGATTCCCAATCTCAAATGCACACCAATTGATGATTGTTTGAAATCCCCAATGAATCATTCCAATGTCTCTTCACACCACCAATGTTCACATAGACTTTACTCTGATAACCTGCGCAGACGATATATGGAATTAATGAGAATCAACAGTAGATTACTTGTACTCAAATGTAATGATTTCAGGTGAAAATACTAACTATTATCTATTCAAATATATTTGAATTATTCCATAACTTGCACATAACTGTTTTGTTTTTCTTAACAACTCACGATTGATCTAGTGCCACTTACAAATTAAGTTGTGTTGTGTTTATCTCAAGGATCCAGACTGGTAGGTATTCAACTCAGGAAATTCATCGTGTGTAAGGTATTTACCCTAACTGTCTCTGAGTTTCCATGATTTAGAGAATACTGAGTTAAACTGTTTCATGCTTGTAGGAAATATTCTTCCTATATGACCAGCGACTCGGTAGTCACCAAAGACCCTGAAAGAAGGAAGTGTGCAAATCAAAGAGGCATCCACCTCAACTGCTAAGAAGCTGGAGTTTTCCCCCAAAGCAGAGACGGTGATCAGAATGTCACAAAAGAAACCAACAAACCCACCTTCTCTCTTCAAAGATACAAATAATAACACAACATCCAAGATAATGCTACCTCCTTGGCTTGATTTATACAAAAAAATACAATATGAAGATTTCCTAGAGTTTACGCCTCACAACGACCCAGAGGTAAGGAAATTAGATGGTCGGTTCTTCCAGAACATCATACAGTCTTTGTTGTATGTGGTATTGGCCAAGACACCCATCTTTCCATGTGTTGAGCTCTTAGAATGGATCATTCATCATTCCGATGTAGATAAATGCATGTTAAATAAAAAATATGGAGAATGTATAGGTGTATTCTTGCCAACATAGGTAAGCACATATTATAACTCAAGGGTGCTTAGGTCAGGTTGAACAAGGATTTTCTTGTGGTGTTCTATGAGTACCATAATATCGGTCAATTGTAAGCATCCTGGTGGAGGGAGGACAATAAATTTTTGAATCGGGCCTTAGGTTGGTACAACACAATGAACCTATGATAACCCTAGATTTTCCTGATGGCCTTAATATGTCGTTTATATGAAGAAAATGATTTCTCCAGGTTCCCTGAAGCATGGATTCCTTTGGCTCATACAGTTTCTACAATTGGAAGCACTTTTAACTGGGGATCTATTATATCGAAAAAAATTAAGCACCAAGATAGAGGAAGTGTAGAACCCAAATCCCAGAGAAACCCCTACATTCTACATGGAATCTTATCTCTTGGATATGATATACGCTAGGAATGTTTTCCCAGGTCCGGGCCTAAGTTGGAATATTTTCAAAGTGTCTGTACATGTTTACTTCAACATCCTCTGGGAGAATATGTACAAAATATCAATATCTTTAATTTGTGATGGATTCATAGCTCGAGTATATTCTTTGATTTTTAAACAAGTTTGCCCAAGACTCTCTGAAGAAGCTAGGAAAGTAATATCCAATATTGGGCATTGATACCTAGATATCAGTGCCCAATATCAATATCCATTTAGATAGAGTAATATCCAAGAAAGGACACTACACATAACATAAAAGAAGCTTAGATTTAGATAGAGTATAGGTTCACAACCAAGAGATACATTAAGCACAACCATAGGGAAATGGTAGGTAAGCATGGTAGTCAGGTGGTGTCTCATTGGTCATACCCACATGAGGATTTTGAGGATGAAATATTCCTAGAGAATGACACAAAATGGGAGGATGTTTTGCAGAGGAAAGAGAAACCTGACATGGTCAGGTTCATGGTCCTGTATGGGAATGAACAATTAGACTTTATAGAGAAGACAATCAGGTAAGTAGCAGTGGCACAAGCTCAACAAGAAGGTATAGAATATATAGTGGAAAGATCAGAGGCATGTATGATCTTAGAGGAAGATGAAAGGATGATGCAACTGCAAAGGGGAACTATCATAATGATGGAATTTTCATCTGTGTTAATAACTACAGTCACCCTCGAAGGAGAGGAAGAGCAGGAAACCCCCGAGAACACCTCAATGGAGGAATACACTTTGAAACATATTTCAGAAAGAAAATCGATAGGAGGACCAAAAATTGAACCAACTATTTTTTCTGGAGTCCTAGTACAAGTAGCTCCTATCATTGTTGATTTGATCACAACATATAATGATAACGAGGAGGTAAACACTTCAGTGCCTGTTGTGAATGAATAAGTAACAAAGGTGTTAGATATGATGTCCCCAGGACCAAAATATTTAGGAAAGGAAACATAGATGATTACAATTGAGGATGATCATAGTACCCAAAAATGAACACCATAGCCACTGGATGAAGAGATAAACAACATCAAAGGCCATGAAAAACCAAGAGATAAAAATGAGAATGGTAATGGAGCTGCCATCGGGAGAAGTGATGCACCAGTGAAAGGAAAAGATCAAGGAAACACAGATGTTGAAGATTCATCAGGAGGTGACACCACCAAAAGAGATGAGAGTGTTTGGCCCAAAGGTAATAAATAGCTTGAGGAAATCACTACGGGACCTGCAAAAGATTCCACACTCCTAGGTTCATCAATCCCAACCGAAAACGCAGTTGTAGAGATCATGGGAAATGCCCCAAGTACAGAGAAAATCAAAGATTTGTCTGTTAGGATAGAGGTGGGGTCAATAGGAGCTACTGGGAAGTCTCAAATGGCTCAATAACAAGTTTAAGGAACCAATCATGAGAATCCTAAAGTCAACAAAGGAAAAGAAATGGTACTCGAGCATTTTCATACACCAGGTAGTTTAGGAAATTCCCTCTCATGGGGGGACCAACCAATCCCAGAGTCGGTGGATGAAGTATTCGATTTCCAAGCCATCACTTATGATAGGAAAAAAAAATTGGTTTTGAAAATAATTGGAAATAAGAGAAGAATTACCTTGGACAATACAATAATGATCACCATGGAAGAACCTTGTTGGATGTAGGACAATCTAGGGTAAGTGAGTTATTGGGGGAAAGTATGACTATATGTAGTGCCACTATAGACAAGGAAAGAGAGGATGAATGAGAATTTGATTCTATTAGAGAAGAGTTGGTGCATCTCAGACATCAGGTGAAATACTATCATAACACTACCTAGGTGGTTAGGTTCATGAGACTTAATTTGAGGAGATTAATACTCAGTTCAAATCATATAGGGAGGTTTTTATGACCAGGATTGTAAGTTACCAAGAGGATAATTTGCTCGACCTCGTATGAGATAAAGAAATGATGAGATGGTCAGAGAAGTCTCATCAAGTAATGGCACAAATCAAGTATATTAGAGATCCAAAAGGGCCGAGGGGAAGAATAACATGGCATTAGAATGCTTGTAGAAGAGATCTTAGTCAAGATCAAGGTAGCAACAAAATAGTGGGTACAATTGGTAGTTGAACCACAAAAAAAAAATGCAGGAGAGATGGGAGGAGTGTCTCAAAAATTGGAAAAACATAAACCAAAGAATGATAGACCTCTAACCCCCACAATTCGATGCTCCTGATGACTTCGTTGATTTTCACGTTATAGTCCAATAGTTCAGAGAGCTAGATGCAAAATTTGGAGTGAATATTTTGGAGATCCGAGTGCTTGAAAAGAGAAAAGTGAAGAGACTCACCTATAGGCTGATAGGAGTAGCGTGGGATCTATGGAAACTAAGCTTTGAGATATTTCAATTCATAAACTAGGTCATGGAAATGAAGGATGAGCTCAACATGCTGATGGATCAACATTGATTTATGTACCTTCATACATGTGAAGATATTTTCTCCCAGTGATCTGATTATGACAAGGAAAATCTTATGAGATAATTGGAGCTCACTGATGGTTTTCATGTGAACATGAACCACTTTATATTTATGTTTTCTTTAGTTAAACGAACATTGTTGCAATTTTTTGCATGTGTTTTTTGTATAAAAAAAGAGGTCGACCTCGTTTTGTGGGGTCGTCGGTCTTTGTAATAAGGGAAAATATCAGACAAATAATTATTTTGAAGTCTAATTCAGAACCTCATGTAGAGCTGAAGACGATTTTTTCCAAATCTTGTGGAGTAACATAATTTGTGGATTGTTCTTCTTTGTTGTTGTCTGGTACAAGCAATTTAGTAAGACAATAATTGTGTTTAAGTTATCTTGAAACATTGCAGTCACTAAATATAAATTAGCATGAACATGATGGTGTTATGAAATTTGTGTTATATAGTAACTAGAATTATTTTCGGTTATTTTTCATTTCTGCATATGTCTTCCTTTTCTTAGATGATGTTTGTTGGTTAATCAATAAGGAAATATTATTGTTTGATATTGGTTTAAGAGCGGTGTCATCTACATGTTGTTGGTAAGAGGTTAGACTAAAACCAAAATTCTTAAGAATTCAGTCATTGAACACTTAATAAGTGAACTTATAAAGAAACATAAAACATTCTATAAAGACACATTCGATAACATATTAAATACCATCGAAACTTGATGGATCATCCATCTGGAGAATCACGTCATTCCAAAAAGGAAAGAGTCTAATTGGGCCTCGCCTCTGGGCGTGATTCTTGTTGTTGAGTTAGAGGGAATTTTGAACCCTCAACACAGTATGAGTTGTACCAAATATTATGAAACAAGTGAAATTATTTATGCAATTGATTCTAGAAAGGTACCATCCTATGGAGAGATCAAGGATTTATATGCTTGGATTACTGTTGCTCCCCATATTATCACTATTTTCACTATCGTAGTGGTTGATGTTCCCCTAGCGTATGGGGTAGTCCTTGGAAGAGATTGGTATTCAATGATTGGTGGTTACATAATGAATGATGGTAGATTCATGATGATTCCAAACAAAGATGGGACGATGTTGAAATTTCCTCACGAGCCTTGAAAAAAAATTCATTTAAAAAGAAAGAGAATGAAATGATGCAAGGTTATATAGACGTAGGTATTGGAAATTATGCTATACTTGATTTGGAGAAGACAACATTTTTGAAACAAGAAGATAATTATTTTACTGAATTCTGGAGAATGTCATTCGATGGTGCATGCTCAAACTTAAGGAGTGGGGTTGGAATTGTACTTAAAAGTCCAAATAAAGTCATATATCCACATGCTATCAGATTTGAATTTCCATGTACCAACAATGAAGCAAATAAAGAATAACTAATTCGAGGGATGATTCTATCATTGGAAGTGAACATTGAACATTTGATTATAACTGGTGATTCTGAATTGGTTATAAATCAAGTCATTTAAAGATATAAGATCAAGAAAGAAAAACTCAAGATGTATCTCAAAAGAGTAAATGAATTGATGGAGGATTTTTGTTCATTCAATATATCTTTTGTCCCCAGAGAGAAAAATCAAAAGTCATATTCCTTTGTCACTTGCAGCTTCATTATCTAATCTCGAGGATATTCAAAGAAAGATTTCATTTCAAGTTAAAACAATTTTCAGACCTTCGGTGCCTGATAATTAAGAATACCTTCAGGTATTTTAAAATGATGAAGAATTGAATGATTTCTTGGCCAATGAAAATAATTACAAAGAGAATGATAATAGTGCTACCCCTATTAAAAGAGATGATCAAGCAAAGAATATCAAATCAGAAGTATTAGTTCTAAAGGTACAAGAAACAAATAAAATAAATATTGGAACTGGGGATTCCCCAAAATATGTGAATCTTGGGATTGATTGCACATCAGAGGAGAATGACCAATATACTACCTTATTCAAATATTATTATGATGTATTTTCATGGAGTTATGATGATCTCAAATAATATAACAAATCCTTATTCCAACATATCATACCATTGAGAGAAGGGGAAAAACCTTTTACAGAAGAAAATTGGAATGAAGTGTCCCATATTGAAGCCATTGGTAAAAGTGGGCTTGGAGAAATTAAAAAATGATGGAATTATATATCCCATTAGACATTCAAATTGTCTCTCAAATCCAATAGTGGTGAGGAAAAATACTCGATAAATTCGAATGTGCATTGATTTTAGAGATTTGAATAAAGAAAGCATCATAGACAATTATCCTCTGCCTAACATGAAATTTTTTCTTCAACAAGTTACTGAATCAACTTGTATGACCATGTTATATGGGTTTTCCATATACAATAGAGTATTGGTCGCAGAGGAAGACATGCACAATACTTCTTTTCTAACACCTTGGGAGACATATGCTTATTCTTGCATGCCCTTTGGTTTAAAGAATGTTGGAGCTACTTTTCAAGGGGCCATGGATCATGCATTAAAAGATTTGATAAGGAATTTTATGGATGATTATCAAGATGATCTTACCATCCATTTCAATACAAGGGAAGAACACATCCATCATTTGAGGCAAGTTTTTGAAAAATGCAGATTATACGGGATCTCTCTTAATCCAAAGAAATGTTTATTTGTTGTATATGAAGGAAAGTTGTTGGGACATATAGTCACTAAAGAATGAATCTAAATAAATCTTGAAAGAATAAGATCCATTAACGAATTGAATCATCCATCTTCAAAGAAAGGGGTGCAATAATTTTTCAGAAAGGTAAACTTTTTGAGAAGATTCGTCCTTAATTATGCAAGCATTGTCAAGACGATCAATTTATTGCTAAAAAAAGATCATAGATTTGAATGGACTTCAGATAATGAGAATGAATTTAACAACATTAAATGAGCAATAACCACAGTGCATGTGCTTATCAATCCAAATTTTAAAAGATATTTTATTTTATATTCTTTTTTTGTAGAAGGAGTCATGGCTTCAGTTCTTACATAAAGAAATTCTAAAGGGGAAGAATTACCAATAAGATTCATCAATAAAATCCTTCATGATTATGAGATAAAATATTTAGAATTGGAGAAAAAAACACTCTCTCTTGTTAAGGCAGTAGCACATTTTCAGACTTATATTTTAAATTCTCATGTTATAGCATATGTTCCATCTTCTCCAGAAAATATTCTCCTAAATCAACAGTTGAGAGAGGGAAAGTGGGAAATTGGCTAACGAAGATTCAAGAGTATGATACTGAGATCAAACCTTTAAATCCAGTTAAAGGACAATGATTGTGCAAAGTCATTACAGATAATGATTCTTTGAATGTGGTAGTCTCAATTTCAGTTGGAAAATCTATGTTGAATACTGAATGGTACAAAGACATCATTTTTTTATTATCAAAGATATGGACAGTTCCCAATCAGTATGACTCCCAAAGAAATAAGAGCTCTGAAAGAGATATTATTCAGAATAAATTATGATGGTATGTTATTGAGGCATGTAGATGAAATGAAGGCTCAAGAACTGATAAAATAATTTCAAGAAGGTATATGTGGAGGAAATTTTGCACCAACCAATACTGCCCACAAATAATAAGAACAAGGTATTATTGGCTATCAATTTTTAATGATTCATATGCAATGTTAAGGAAATGACTTTCCTATAAACAATTCTAAGGAAATATGAAGAGGTTTGCAATGCCTTTGAAACCTATATTGGTTGAAGAACCATTTTCACAATGGAGACTAGATGGCATTGGGCCAATAAACCCGAAATCAAGTAAGGGACATGTATACATTCTTACTGCTACAGATTATTTTACAAAATGGCAGGAATAAATGGCATTAAAAAGGGTTGATTCTGATGAATTGGTAAAAATTCTTAAAGATAATATTTTATCAAGGTTTGGGGTACCGAAAAATTTCATCACTGATAATGGGTCAATATTCATTGGATCAAATTTTACTAATTTTTGTGGGGAATATGATATTGTTATGGGGAAATCATCAAATTACTACCCTCAAGGAAATGGACTTGATGAATCAACAAGCAAAACATTGATTCAAATTCTAAAGAAGACAATTGATCAAAATCAAAAGAACTAGCATTTAAAATTGATAGATTCTTTGTGGGAAAGTAGGATGACACCAAAGTATAACACTAAAATATCCCCTTATACTCTGGTCTATGGAAAATAAGTGAAAATGCCACTTAGTCTTGAATTGAATGTTATGACTTATGCGGTAAATATGGAAGATACAAAAGATACTCCTCCTCTACAAAATAGATTGAATCAGTTGTTAAAACTAGAAGGAGAGGGAATTGAAGCATTAAAGAAAATTCGTTAGAGACAACAAAATGTTAAGAAGTATTTTGATCAAAGTGCAACAATAAAGAATTTTCAAAAAGGTGAACTAGTATTACTCTGGAACAAAGCAAAATAAAATCCCTTAATGAATACAAAGTTCGAAGCACTCTAGATCATTCCTTATCTCATTGAAAATATTTGAAGCTTAAACTTGTACATGCTCAATAATATGAAGGGAAAAGTTTTAATGCTCCCTATCAATGGGAAGAATTTGAAGGATTTCTTTGCTTGAATTTTTTCTTCTCGCTTGTACATAGTTTGTTTTCTTTGTTTTATATATTCTCACCTCCTAGACTCCATCACCCAACTAATAAGACAACTAATAAGACATCTGGTCTTGAGATTTTGTATTTTTGATAACCCATAGGGGGTTATCACCAGTTGAAGCCAGTTGTTGAAATTCATAAGTCCTTCCTTTTTTTTCATTATTCTGCACTTTTTTTTTTAATTATTATTATTATTCTAAATATGTTCCCTTCCCATAAAATTTCATTATCATGTCTCCTCTCCATGACCTACACCTTTCACCATACTTTGGTCATTTTTTTATATTTGCGGGCTGACAGACATGTGGATTCACAATCTATATCCTTTCCTCAAACCTCTTCCCAACACTTAGTTTATTTTTCACTCGTGGACTCACAATTTCTTCTCTTTTGTATCTTCCTGTCTTCACAAGTGCATTCAACAAGAACCAATACTTAGCTATTTTTATTATCATATTGGACTTGTGGACTCACACTCTCATTTGAAATCTTCCACTCCTCCACCCCCACCGTGACGTGTCCTTTATCTTTCACAATTTTTGAGTCATATTAAATGTTAATTCTATGAACTCAACTGCTAAATTGAATTATGAAAAGGTTGTTATTAATGATTTTTCTATCGAGGAAAATAACATTTATTTTAGGTTAATGATCTCATAAAGGATTTAACGTAAAGATTATTTCACTATTCTAAGTGGTATTACAAAGAAGTATATCAACCTGTTGAAGATGGATGATACAAAACAACATTTCTTCGAGGATACCTTGAATCTATTCGCCAGAGAAGATCACAATTACCATTAGTCGAGGTCATATTGGTATTATTCAATGTTACCAGATAAATATAATAATAAGGTTTGGACATCAGGAATAAGTCTCATTGGTTATGTCCCTGAGGTTTTTGAGTTAAAAGATATCGTCACCTAGTGTATTGATAAATTCGTCTAGAATAGAAGAACCATTCCACTACAAAGTGACTCCCTTGTTTCATTAGCGCTGTCAGTTTAAAAAAAATGTTAAAATTACTAGAGCCGAACTTAACATACAAAGGAGAAGAGGCCAAAAATTTTCTCAGAGGGAAAAATAATGGAATTGAGCTTCTATAGGAATACTTACAAGACCCTACTGTAGTGATGAAAGACCTATCTGGAATCTAGGTTAGTTCTTTAAAGGACCCTTATTGATAAATTACTTGGTTATTTACTAGAGTTATTGGTTAGGATTCTACAACAACTATTACCCGAATAGCCCGATATATTTTACATTTTATAGTTCATGAGAATGTCGTTTTCGATTGGGCAAATATCATATCTAATGAAATTTCCACACAGTTAATGAATTTTAGAAGTGATAAAAAGTTCTTTATGTTGGATAGTTAGTTTTCATTGATGTCAATGAGTAGTGGATTGATGTCAACTGATGTGATGGGTGTATTTGGAAAATTATCCAAAGTGGTCCCCTTATGGCGTAGCTCTAAGCATGGCTCTCACAGGAAGACACTTTGAAAAAATCTATAAGAAACCACTAAGTATGGTTAAGGATCATGTAGTTGATCATGGAATTAGGTCATGAAGGACAATGTAAATGAAGGCACTCACTTATGGATGGATATTCCTCAGCATGCCATTTTCGGTGATAGGTGGTATGCCATGTAGTTCCTCACAGTTGAGGAGTTATGGCCTTGGGAAGTTAGAAGCCTTGAAGAATGGTCAAGAAGCCCCTAGTTTGTTACAAGTATTTAATGAAAGGGTAAAGTGGTTGTAACAAAAAAATTAAGAAGCCCCTAAGTTTAAGGAAAAAGGTTACCCAACAAAAGTATAAATACACCTCAAAGAGTCATTCACAAATACATTCACTCACTTATTCTATTGAATATATTCTAGTGAACTTGTGATCTTTTGGCTAAGTTTGCGACAATAAAATCTAAGGTAGTGAAGACTGAGGAGTACGTGAGTTTCAACATTGTAGTGGTCAACGAGAATCTCTGAGGAAACCCTAGTTTTATTGACCCATGTGGGTCAGATTACTAGTGTCCCGCAAGGCATCCTCGTGGGTTGCAGTATACCTATCACGCGAGGCTCTGCAAGAAAGGATGTCTTAGTCCCACGAGGACAAGACAAGTTTGGGGGAAATGATTGTTCCAGGTGCTTGAGGTCAGAAGATAACTTCCAGGTCAACATTTTAGTGTATCAGGTTAGCCATAGAAGCACTGGTATGTTTGTCTACTTGTTTTGAAGGTAATGTTTGGTTATGATATGGTGTATGCTTGAGGCATATTTGGCATGTTTGGTATTGACACATGGTTATGGTACAAATTTTCTACATGGTTGAGTGAGGACCACTCTTGTATCTGGTTTATTCTATGATATGGTTGTTTTGATTCATATCTTTGAGATGGTTGTTCATCGTTGAGTGATGCAGGAGCATAAGCTCACAGTTCTAGAAGATCTATGGTTGTTAAGAGTCAAAGCCAAATTTTACTAAAGAGAGTGGGTGCTCTTAAATTTACTTTGTTGTATTCAGTTCAAATTGAATAAATTGTCAAAGGATCTTGAATCCTAACAATGTAATAGCTGTAGGAGAAGTTAGGATTACAAGAAGAAATTATAGGATCTAAGTGGATTTGATCCAGACTTTGTGGATTTGAAAACCTAAGTCTGAATTCTATTTAAGCAAACTAAGTTCAATTGTAAAAGAGAGGATGAGGGGACGAGAGAGACAGGAAAGGGAGAGAGAATGTACAGAATTGTTGCAGAGGAGAGAAAGAGAATTCATTAATAAGAGTTTCCATCTATTATGCAACATTCTTATATGTGAGAAACCCTATTCGTCTATGTGTGATTATGATATCTTTGTTCTCATATGATTTGTCAACATTGTTTTTAATAATCCCTGGAATCGAAGCCATACTGTAATGAATCGATATTTCATTCTGTAAGTGATTGACGGTGGAAAGCAGAGCAGAATCCGAAGGGATCAAGGATCAACGGTGCCAATCATCCAGAAATGGACGACCAATATCTGAGCGGAATCAAACAGCTAAGAATCGACGGCCCAGATCTTAGCGGAAGGAGGAGGGTTCAAACTCCGATGCGTTTGGTGTTTTCCGTTGCAGCCACGTGTCCATCGGTGTATGGAAGCGGAGATTGAAGGTAAGTACGAAAAAGTGCCAGTGGTGTTCTCCGTTGGGTTATGGTCATGTCGT
>ML802308.1:221942-262910 GCA_009831015.1 Picea engelmannii
ATTTTATGGATGATACAAACTCTTGCAGATCTGAAGGTAACTTACAATGATCCTATTCCAATTCATTGTGATAACACAAGTGCCATTAGTGTCTCCAAGAATCCTGTTCTCCATTCCAAGACTAAGCATATTCCAATCAAGTATCATTTTCTCCGAGAACAAGTTATAAACATAATTGTTCAACTGAATTATATACCGTCTACAGAACAGATTGCTGATATTTTTACCAAACCATTAGAAGCGACCCCTTTTGGATATCTTCGTCAAAAGTTGGGGGTTATGATTTCTGGTGTTTAAAATGTTCACCTAGTCAGGGGGAGTATTGATTGAATATCTGGTGTGTTTTCTAGATGTTTATAGATGACAGGGGGAGTATGTTCTGCAACAAGATCAGTGGAAGAATGCTTCTTCTTTGACATTGATGTCAAAGGGGGAGAAAGGAGTCGAGTTTGAAATGTTTCGGGACCAGAGAAGAGTCTGAATGGCCGAATGTAGAGGAGAGTTGGGTCTGGAGTTGGGTCTGAATGTAAGTGTTGCCATCAATGCCAAAGGGGGAGATTGTTGGCAAATTCAGTGAATAGACAACGAATGCTTGTCATTGATGGCAACAGTGAAGATGATAGGCAAACAGAGGACAAGTTCAGAGAGGTGAATGATCGAAAGCAGTGAATGATCGAACGTAGCGAGAGCCATTAGATTTGGTGCAGGGTCACCGACAACCATCAGATCTGCAAAAGCTGCGAGGGAGATAAGCCTCGGGAGAAAGAAGAGAAGTCCCGACAGGCATCGGGATATCAGTCATCGGGAAATCGGAATTCTCGAGGTCGTGTGCATTGGGACAACAACAGTCGTGAAATCCCGACGGGATCTGGACCGTCCATTCGTGTGGACGTGTGGCAGCGATCGAGTGCCACCGGGAGAAGCTCGACAGGAGAAGGAGGCTTCATCAGAGAATCGGGGATCGGGATTTTGAAATGTTCAATTCACTTGACAACAAGAACCCCAAAATCACGATTTAATCGCAGCCGTTAAAGCAAGAATGAGATCTGGACCGTTGATTTTCTTCATTGGAGAATCGGGGATCGAGACTTTGAAATGTCCAATTCAATTGACAACAAAAACTCCGAAATAGCGAAACGTGATATTGCGATTCAATCGCAACCGTTGAGCCAAGATCAAACTCGGACCGTTGATCACACCCCATCTCGGAGTTTCGCGGATCGTGACTTGGAGAGGCGAGATGATTCATCTCCAGATTCACGAGATGCGAGATAGCGAGTTAATCGTGGACCGTTGGATCAATAGGACACATGGCGAAAGATCATCATGTCGCTGACTGGAAAGTCAAAGGAACAACGAGATGCGAGATCGCGATTTAATCAAGGACCGTTGGATCAAGAGGATGCGTGGCGAAAGATCAGAGCACCATAAAGCTTCATCTCGGAGTTTCACGACTTGCGACTTGGAAAGGAAAGAAACATAACCACCAAACTTGCGAGATGCGAGATCACGATAAGATCCTGACCGTCAATACACCAAAATATGTGGACCGTTGATCTAAGATCCATCTCGGAGTATCGCCTATCGCGACTTGGAGTGACGAGAATCTCCAGCGAAGAAACAACGAGATGCAAGATCACGATAAGATCTTGACCGTCAATACATCAAAAGATGTGGACCGTTGATCTAAGCTCCATCTCGGAGTCTCGCCTATCGCGACTTGGAGTGACAAGAATATCCAGCGAAGAAACAACGAGATGCGAGATCACGATAAGATCCTGACCGTCAATACATCAAAAGATGTGGACCGTTGATCTGAGCTCCACCTCGGAGTCTCGCCTATCATGAATCGGAGTGACGAGAATCTCCAGCGAAGACATAGCGAGATGCGAGATCATGATAAGTTCCTGACCGTCAATACACCAAAATATGTAGACCGTTGATCTGAGCTCCATCTCGGAGTCTCGACTATCGCGACTTGGAGTAACGAAAATCTCCAACGAAGGAACAACAATATGCGAGATCACGATGAGATCAGGACCGTTGATTCACCAAGATCATGAACCGTCAATCAGGGTCGATGAAGATCAAGAGTTCGACTGTCTCAGAGAAGACGAAGAATCTTAAACTGCCAGAGAGACTGAGGAATCTCAGCATAACATACAGTGATGCTGGACACGCGGGGCGAACCACCAGAGAAGTTGAAGAGTCACGATGATAATTAGACAGAGCACTCGAGAGGTGGAGGATAATGATGCAGAGTCTACATGCAGAGGTATGGCGAACATTGCATGCACAAGGTGCACAGAAGCTATAAATACACGGTACAAAGAAGAGATTGGGTGGTTGTTGATGTTGGAGGTTGTAATGAGTGTTGTTGGTAAAGGTAATTTAGGTGTGAAGAAGGAGCAGAGTGCAGCATCTAAATAGCACAGAAGAGGAATTGTGCAGAGAATGGAGATGGCGCACAGAGCATAAAAATCAGAAGACCAGATAGCGCAAGGGATGTGAGCAGAAAGGCAATGAGGCAGACAGAGCAACGAAATGCAGCAGAACAGTGATAAGTCGGGTAAGCCATTGTTGAACATTATATCACTGTAATAAGTTTCAGAAGCAGGGTGGTTGGGAGGTGCTAGGGAGGACTTTTGTCCTCAGAGGTTCAAGTGGGTGCTTGAACACAGGGAGTTGGTGCTAGAGAAACCAGGGAGTTTGTGCTTCCTTCTAGTTGGTGCTAGAAAAACTAGGGAGTTGGTGCTTCCTTCTAGTGGGTGCTAGAGAAAACAGAGAGTTGGTTCTCTCAGCAAGTTGCAGCTTGCTAAACAGAGGTTGTAGCCTCATTATGAGTTGGTGCTCATATGTATGATAATGTAAATATTGTAACCATTACTTATCATATAAAGAAAAAGAGGTTTTTACCCTGTATGGGTTTCCTCGGGAAATATCTGTCTTTGTGTTTCTCATATATGTGACTGATGTTGAATGTGCCATTGTTTATTTCCCTGCATTATTGTGATCATCATTTGGTGTCTCAACAAAGAGTTTAAAAGAAGCATATTTGTTTAAGCACGGTAACAACTGATTCACCCCCCCCCCTCTCAGTTGTCCAACAGTAGAGACCATAAAACGTTTTCAAAAGGATGTCCAGAGTTATAAAGATGATAATGAGAGGCTGATGAAATCCAAGGAGAAGCAAGAGGGATTCAACATCAAGTTGATGCAGAGCTTGGACATTATAGAGAAGAATATGGATAAGGAGACTGAGTCAAGTAGATCAGGGAGTCATAGGTCTCATGATGAGAGGAGAAGTACCAGAAGTGTTAGTAGATACCACCATCATTCCCCAAGGAATTCATCTAGGAGAGAACACAATAGTTCAAGTCCATCTGCTGTCAAGAAACATAAGAAGAGATATGGGGTGGATGAGATACATGGGGAAATGAACAAAATAAAAGATCCTACATTTGATGGTGAGAACAAGAAGGATGAGGATGCAGAGACTTGGCTACTAGGCATGAGGAAGTATTTTCAATTGCATAATTACTCTTCACAAGAAGAAGGAAGAATTTCCATCTATAAACTCAAGGGAAAAGCATCAATGTGGTGGGACCAATTTGTGCAGGTGCAACATATTGATGAGCAGAATGTTACTTGGAGGGAATTCAAGAGTTATTTTCAAAAGAAATACTTGACTAAGAGATATTGTGACAAGAAAATGAAGGAGTTCTTTGAACTCAAGATTGGGAGTATGACCATAGATGAATATGAAAGGAGGTTTTTAGAGCTGTTGAAGTATGTTTCTTTCATTAAGGATGAGTTGGTTAATATTCAAAGGTATTTGAGTGGGATGCTATCATTTATTAGTGACAATATACAATATGATGATCCCAAAACATTGGAGGAAACCATAAGGTGAGATAAATGCCTTTATGATCAACATAAAGGAAGGCCAAATTTCCAAAAAGCTCAGGAAGACAAGAATAAAAACAAGATGGAATAGAGGACGAAGGGGACTAAGCCACCATTCTTCAGAAATAATTTTGAGGGACAACCAAACTCTAAATATCCCAGAATGACCAAGATAGCGGGGAAAATACCGAGGCAACCATGTATTCAATTTTGGGGTTGTGGGGGAGATCATATGTAGAGATATTTCCCTCACAAAGGTGAAAAGGTGAGGATTGTTCACAATGTACAACAAGACGATACAATTGAAGACATGGGTATAAATGTACCTAGGATCTATGCAGCCCTCGACAACAAGCAAGATGAATTTCAATAACATATGATTGAAGTGGAAGGTAAGATCAACAACCAAACCATTTCTCTTTTAATTGATTCAGGATCTAGTCATAGTTATCTAGATCCTAAGATGGTGGAAAGATTTCATTTTCCAAGAAGAAAGGTTGGAAAATCTTGGTTGGTGCAACTGGCTATAGGAGCTAAAAGAAAAAGTAATGAGATAGTTAAGGCATGCCCAATGGACATGAATGGACTGAGCACCAGGGTATACTTGAACATCATACCTTTAGGTTCCTATGATTTCCTAATTGGTATGGATTGGTTGGAACAACATCATGTTGTCCTAGAATGTTATAATAAGAAATTTAATTTCTTATATGAGGAAGGGAACTTAAGGATAGTACATGGAATTTCCAAGGCAGTAACCGTCAGAGAAGTTGCAGCCTTGCAGCTGAAGAAAAGTTACATGAAATGGTGTCAAATATTTTCCAGCGCATATGTAAGAGACACCTAAAGATAAGGTACCAAATATTGAAGATTATACAGTCCTAAAGGAGTTTGAAGATGTATTTAAATAAATACTCGGATTACCCTCTAAAAGAGATATTGATTTCTCCATCAATTTGATGCCTGGAGTAGCCTCAGTATCTAAGACCCCTTACAGGATGAGTACACCAAAATTGAAGGAATTGCAAATGAAACTTGAAGAGATTCTGAAGATGGGGTATATACACCCAAGTCTGTCACCTTGGGGTGCCCCAATATTATTTCTGAAGAAAAATGAGGGAATGTTGAGACTTTGCATTGACTTCAGGAAGTTGAACAAGGTAATTGTGAAGAACAAGTACCCTTTGCTAAGCATCGATGACCTCTTTGATCAGCTGAAAGATGCAAAAATATTCTTGAAGATTGATCTCAGGCCAGACTATCATTAGGTAAGAATTAAATATGAATACATCAACAAGATTTCCTTCCGAACAAGGTATTTTCATTATGAGTTCACACTGGTGCCATTTGTGTTATCAAATGCACTAGTTGTCTTCATGTGTTTAATGAATGGTATTTTCAGAGAATACTTAGATAAGTTTGTCATTGTCTTTTTTGTATGCCATTCTTATATATTCTAAGTTGGAGGAAGAGCATGAGAAACACTTGAGGATGGTATTACAAGTATTGAGGGAGATTCAATTGTATTCCAAACTGAGCAAGTTCTCATTCTATCCAAAGCAAATTCATTATTTGGGCCATATCATTTCATAGGAAGGAATAGCAGTGGACCCATAAAAGATAAGGGATATTGAAGGGTGGCCAACCCCAAGGAATTCCTATGAGGTAAGATCATTAATGGGACTTGCAAGTTACTATAGGAGTTTTATTGAGGGTTTCTCAAATATTTCACACCCAATCACTTCCTTGCAGAAGAAGGGTGTGAAGTTTGAGTGGAAATCAGATTGTGAAAGGAGTTTCCAACACTTGAAGACTTTATTAACAAGTGCTCCAATACTAAGGATTGCCGATCCAAATCAAGACTTCATTGTATGCATTGATTCATGTAAAGAAGGGCTTGGTGGATTCCTTAGTTAGAATGAGTATGTGGTATGCTATGAATCAAGGAAGTTGAAGGAGCATGAAAGGAACTATGCTACTCATGATTCGGAGTTGGCAACCATAATGCATGTCTTGAATATGTGGAGGAATTACCTCATGGGGAAAATATTCGATTTGAGGACAGACTATAGTGGTCTGGAATATTTATTTGGACAACCAACTCTAAATGTCAAGGAAAGAAGGTGGTTAGAATTCCTTAGTGAATATGACTTTGATATAAAGCATATCAAAGGTAAATAGAACAAGGTGGCTGATGCACTTAACAGGAGGGTGCATGAGATGCATGATACAACCATTAGCATGTACCAATCAAATTTGAAAGATAGAATTTTAGAGGCTACAAAATCAGATCATAAATACATGGAGGTAAAGGAAAAACTTCAACAAGATAATTTACCACAGAAAAATGAAGACTATAAGCTAGAAAATGATGAAATTCTCATGTACAGGGGCATAATTTATGTGCCAAATTCCTAGGAATTGAAAAATATGATATTGAGAGAAATGAATAATGTACCTTATGTTGGGCACCCAGGTTATCATAAAACTATTGCAGCTGTCAAGAGCCAATATTATTGGCCATGCATGAAGAAATAAGTTGTCGATTTTATTGCCAAGTGTTTGGAAAGTCAAAAGGTTAAGGTTGAGCATAGCCACCCAACTGGTTTGCTACAACCATTTCCCATTCCTGAGTGGAAATGGGAAGTTGTAACTATGGATTTCATCACCAAATTTCCCAAAACAAACAATAAGCATGATTCTATAATGGTAGTGTCGGATAAGCTTACTAAAGCTACCCATTTTATTTCATTAAAGCACACTCACAAGGAAACCAACATTGCTAATATTTATATGAGATAAATTTCTCGACTACATGGTATACCCAAGATAATTGTGTCTGGCATAGATCCAAAATTTACATCAAATTTTTGGAAAGGATTATTCAAGGGATTTGAAAGAAATCTAAATTTTAGCACAACTTATCATCCAAAGTCAGATGGGAAAACCAAGAGGGTGAATCAAGTGATTGAGGATATGTTGAGGATGTATGTGATGGATAAACCATAAAAATGGGAAGAATACCTACACTTGGTAGAGTTTGATTATAACAATGGGTACCAAGCATCTCTAAAGATGATCCCATTTGAGGCACTTTATGGCAGAAGGTGCAACGCACCGGTAAACTGGGACATCACAACAAATATAGTTGTGGTTGGGCTATAATTACTCAGGGAAATGGAAGAGAAAATGATGAAAATAAAACAGACTTTAAAGGCTACCCAAGACAGGCATAAAAGATATGTTGATAAGGGTAGAAATCATAAGGAATTTAAAGCGGGTGAAAATGTGTTCTTGAAAGTAAAGGCCAAAAGAAGTTCCCTGAAGTTGGGAAATTTTTCAAAGCTAGCAACTCGTTATTGTGGACCGTTTGAAATCCTAGAGAGGATTGGGCCTGTAGCATACATGCTTTCCTTTTCTGCATCAATTGCTATTCATAATGTATTCCATGTATTATTGCTCAAAAAATATGTACCTAATACTAATCATGTCATTGATTGGAATGTGATTCAGGTGAAGTAAGAAGGAACCTTTCAAGTGCATCTGGTGTGCATATTGGACTGAAAGATCAAGAATCTCTGGAATCAAGCCATAGGGATAGTAAAGGTACAATGGACCTAGTATGGTCCTGAATAACTTGGGAGCATGCGGATGCTATGTGGGCATAATACCCACATCTTTTTGAAGATTTTTGAAATTTTGGCTGTATATGTGTATGTATTTCATTGAGGAAAATGCATAAATAAGGGGGAGGGGAATGTAATACCCCTAGGACGAAACCCAAGTGTACATATAATTGTAAATTCAAATATTCTTATAGGATGGTGAGTCGTTCACACTTGGTTTTGGTGTTGCACACACTTGGGTATGTGCGCATAGATCCATTATCAATATAGGGGCACACAAGTCATAATGTTGCGCACACTTGGGTAAGTGCACAGTAGTGACCTGGAAGTGTGCAGAGTTGAGTTATCTATGATTGCAAATGTATTAAGGCTGAAGTGGCTGTGTGGTTATTAGGATGGAAGAACATATGTTAAATGGCCAGTGGGAAATCATTGTAATATGAAATCACATATAAATATTAATGAAAACACATCGCTACTGCAGACTAACCATGTAAAAGAGTATGGGGGGATAAAATCCACTAGATAGAGAAAGGGGGATCAAATTTAAGGATGAGGGGATAATCTAGGGAGCTTAATCCCAAAGGGATATTATATTAATATTGCTTAAAGTATAAAGTATGGATATTTATTTTATCCTAAGTTCTAAGGATGGGGACAAGTGGGCCCAAGGTAGTTCTCAACATGAAAAGTGTTAAGTTGGGAACATGCATACATATAGTTTGGATTTAGTTCATTTTCAATCATTCCCTCATGATTCCTTCACTCACTCACTCAGTTTTCATCCATACCTTGCTGTCACTGTACCTATACCTTGGTTAGCTTAGGGGATAGATGAAAGAAGCGGGTTGTCAGGCTCGTGGGGATATTGAAGAGGTGGGTTGTCAGTTCCGTGGGATATTGAAGAGGTGCGTTGTCAAGCCTGTGAGCGATTCTCACTAGGTGAGAGAATTGTTGGGAATTGATTTCCCAAAGGTGACAAACTGTAGCTACAGGGCTTTGAGACTTCCTGTCCGGCCTGTTTTTGAAGCCACATAAAGGAAGTGGGGTAGCTGAGGGACTTTTGAGTAGAGAAGGGGCACACTTCCCAGGGTGGGACAAGCATGTGGGGAATGAGGGATTGTAGGATATTAGTTCTATTTGGCACCCGTGACCGAGTTTTCCTATTGTCCAAGATACATCAACCTGGTTAGGAATTCCTTTACCTGGGTGGAGTTTAGCTCTAGCTCGGGGGTGACCCACTACTGAGAGTTATGAGCAGTGTGGTCTAAGGCTAGGATAAACATGGAAGGTATACACACAATTGGTGATATTTTTATCAAAGAGCAGTGTCAATTGTGTATTAAATTATGTGCAACATTATTATTTATGCATTTGTTTTTATGGGTTTTTCCTATGTATGTTGCATGTGTATTTCTATTGTTATTTTATTTGAATCTGTGTATTTGTAGAGTATTTGTGTGTTTTAATTTGGTATCAAAGTTTGAATTTTTGGTTGGCATATCCCATTTTGTTGTTGGGGATTCTACAACATATGGTACAGGTTCTTCATATGATTGATGCTCTAGTATTTGGTACATGATTTGATATATGATTGGCTACTCATTATTGATGTTATGGTATCTACACTTGGAATATATTTTGGTATATGATTGATGCACATGTTGGTATACAATTGATACATGGTAATGTACAAGTTATAGTTGATTGATGATGAGACAATGATAGTGACAGTGACAGCGACAATGACATGTTGACAATGACAGGTTGACTATGCCAGTGCAATGACAATTTTAGTGACAATTGGTCTACACTTATATTTCAGGGCGGTAGGATGAGGAAAGGATAGGTGGTCATAGCCACCTTTCGGTTGGTGTCAAAGAACTCAGGGGGTTGTAGCCTCCTTTTGGTTGGGGCTAGAGAATTCAAGGAGTTTTAGCTTCCTTCAGGTTGGAGCCTAAGAATAGGGGGTTGTATCCTCCTTCCAGTTGCAACTGGAAAATTGGGAAGTTGGTGCTTCCAATGAATGTATTCTTTTGACATATAAGAAAATCGTTATGTGGTTTTCTCCCGTTTGGATTTCCATGTAAATTATGGTGTACTTTGCATTTGATGTGATATTTTTCATGTAATACTACTTATGATTATACTACTGATGATATATATTGAATGCTAAAGATAAAATGTTGAACATTGTTGAAGAATACATGTTGTGGTTAAAAGTAATAAAAGTGCTCATAATGATTCACCCCCCCTCTCAAAATTCCAACACTATATGGAATCTTATCTGATATTTACTATCACACACTTTCATATTTTTAAAGGTTTGAGTGTTGGAAAAAGGGTAAACTCGAAAATTAACCCCATGACTATGTGGTATCAAGCTCTCTAGAGACATAAAGTTATCCACTATTTTTATGAAGTTTACAATGATTTTGTGTCTGAATTTAAGAAATTAATCTTTGGAGAACATACCTCCAGGCTTTCATTGGAAGCATCAACCTTTCTAAATTCAAAGGGAATTCTGGAGAAAATGGATAATTAGAACATTATCAGGATTGTCTATTCTCATGAAAAGCCTATATTTCTCCCTTATTATGTGATAGACAAGTTATTTATCATAGAGGTGGAGAGGCAATATAAGTTCTGGTTTCATGATTTTTACGAGGAAAATCTCTCTATGTCTAGGGGAAACCACAATAGATGGAAATGACTGTAGAAATCAACTCTAATATCAAGTATGCTATATAAATAAATATGCTAGCAAGAAAAGATAAAAGGCCTACCTCACCCAGACGTTTGATGAAGTCCATTGTTGAGCACTTGACCCAAAGAAATATACTTGCAACTAGTTCTCAACAACCAAGAAATTCAAGAATATGGTGATAATATATAATGTTATCACATTCGATAGCGTAATCCATCAACATTCATAACAAATACGCCCATGGAATAGAAATTCAAATATTTGCAAGATATTAATTGGATGAGAAAAAAGTATTTTTATTAAGATATAATCAACATAAGTGAATGAGTTACAAACTTCCGTGTCGGCACGGTTCGGAACCGAGAAACTAAGTTCCTTCCAGCTGGACCTCCACCAAAGGCAAGCTCATATAAGAGAGACAATGAATTTCTCAATCAATAAGGGAAGAGCTTGGGGGTTGAATAATGTGTTCAAACTTAAAGGACAAAGGGATGCAGACTCAATGTGAAGTGAATAATTTCTCCAGAGTAACTTTTCTCTCAAAGTTGAATTCTTTCTCCTCTTTTCCATAGCTCGGATTTGGCCCATTTATAGCCTTCAAGTGGAACTGAAGGGCCGAGTCGGAACGTTTCCAGTATATAGAAGGCCAAGGATCATTGATCTCATGATGTGACATGGAAACCCGACACCATTTTTTAATTTTGGGCACATTTCTCGATGTACGTGAGATTTAGTGGTGCAACCTACGTACATACATGTTGTAATATAGGTAGGGTGCGTATATGTGGAAAAATAATGTTTTTAGCTTTGGGATTTACAAAAAGGGACTTCAAGTCTGCATAGGGAAATGGAAAAAGGCGCTCTATGCAAGATTTCATAGGGTGAGGAAAATATTGCTATAACATATGCCCCCTAATTTGTGAGGTCAGAGGAATATCTGTGATGGCTGAAATACATTATAAAACCCCAAAGTGGAGTAATGGGGACCTAGCTGGAAGAACTAGTTTCTCATTACAATCTGTATTGACTTTGCATACATGGCTACCAATTTGAAATACACTGCAGATCCATGTGAAAATATACCAAACAACTGTCCATGGCCATGAATAGGCAAATTCAAATGTGTTTACATGCCAAAGGATGCCATAGTCATGAACAAGGCCCAGTAAAATGAGTCTCAAAATCAATATGAAGATATATGTATACAATGGAGTACAACATGATCTCCCATGATCACTAAAGTCACCTAGGTACTGGTCCAATGAAAAGGTAGCAACAAATCAGGAAAGATGAGACTATAAACTGATGTCTTCAAGTCTTCTACACAACCACCAAAGGTGCAAGTCTACATCATGTGAATAAAGGAGTTGAGGTCAAACACAATGAGACTTTGTTTGATTACCGGTCATTGAGATATACAATTAACAAACGTGAGACAACCTATCGATGATGAAAGTAGGTATCAAGGCACCGAGTACATTTTTACAAGTGTGAATAAAGGATTTGGGGTCGAACAGTTGAAGAATCCATCGATCAAGAGACATTGATGTATTCCCAACTATCGATGGTGAGAGAACCTACCACTAATGACTGCAAGCCTCTAGGTATTCATTGGACTCTAGGTCTCGTCTCCATAAAATATGAGATGAAGTTGATGAAAGGAGACCCACTGAAAGCAGAGCATTAAGGCATCTCTCATCATTCAACACGAGGTACAAAGCAGGAGCTTGATTATTTGGAGGAAATCAGACAAAGAACATGTTCACAAACCAACGACCTTGTGCATATTTTGTGTCTGCCAGGTGCAAGTGGTACATGAAAAAGACCCTTTGAATAGAAGCCAATGAGGAAAACTGCTGACAAAGGCAAGGAAACCACCAATAAGGCTAATGGAATCCAAGACACTTCATGAATCCCAATGTGTGAATAGATGTCTTTCCATCGAACACAAGGGAAACCACCCAGTCAACGACCAATGATGAAATGCCAACTGTTGGGTTCAAGGTTACCAACCAATGAGGAAAGTAGGACCAGGGTGCGCAATAGGACTACAAATTAATGTGATTCTGAGAAAAATTGCGGGTATGGCAGACATGCAAAGTAAAGAGTTATGAGGAATGGCCGACACAAGTTGATAGACATTCTTTGAACAAGAGCATGAGACATATGGAAGACTCTGGTAACATAGACTCAATGATGAAACCATGAGATGTAGGAGGCATCAATCAAACTCTCCATAGGGATTGGAAGAGTAACTAGTCGGGGGAGTAAACTCTCTATAACGAGCTCAGGTTCCCAAGGTCATGCTAAACCAAAAATTATGATGACAAGTGGACTCAAAAATTTTGTGCTTTGTTCAAAGGCAACATGACTGCTACCAATATAAGATAATACTCCCTTGTCGCCTCTCTTTTTTCATTTTTTCATAGTCAAATGAATGCTATGATATAGAGGAGGAAACCAGTGTCGCAAGTAAGAAAAACTAGTTCCGACAGTGGAACATACCTATGCTCAATGCAAGGAAGTGCATGCGGGATATGGACACTTGAGGGAATGTTCCCTCCTCGGTATAGGGTGTCAAGTTGTGAAGGATATTGTTATCACATATAGTTGTCAAGAGTTGTGTGTGTGTTTTGTCAAATACTCGGGCATGTATCCTTGCCCTGTATCCCTCTCTTTTATAGGCCCGGTTCTAAAGTTTTTCCCTTCGACTATTAAAGTCATTTTTTGTTTTCCCCTTTTTTGTTGAAGGAACTAGTTCCCTTGAGGTCTTACCTAAAAAAGTCTTAGCCTGAAGCTTTTTTGTTTTCCTCTAAAGATGAACACCCATCTCCTTTTGTTTTAATCATTCATGCTTTTGTTTTCCCGAGCCCCATCTAGTAGTCCAAGACTTTGTTTACACTGGCCGCAGCCGCGGGCTCAAGGTGTAATACTCAGAGTGGTCTGTTCTGGAATCTAACCAAAAAAAAGGGAAGGTTCTTCTTTCAACAATGGGAATTCCATGTGGAGTTCATAATAGGAGCTCGTGGGTGCTCGAAATATTAAAGTTGCGCGAAGTATAGAACCTAAAAAAAATCCCCGAAGAGAGCGTGAGTCATTGATCTTCAAGGGGATAGGTGGTAGCTGATCCAAGTGTTTGGGCAAATCAGATTCAGGAGTTTCTAAGTGAGAAGTGCATAAAACTCTTGAAGAATCGAAGCCCGGACTCCCAAAGCAATTATGGACCGTTGATATCGAAATCAACAGAAACCATTGATCTTGGCGACAGAACCTCCGGAAGCTTTGAAGAGTCGAAGTCCCAAAATCAAATTTGAGCCATCAAAATTTGGGGACACGTGGGGGGCAGATCCCTCACTTCGAAATTCGGTGCTCTGAAATATTGTGGCAGTCAAGCATTCAAAAGATCTGAAGTGCCGAAGGCCCAAAGTGGATCTGGAACGACAATCTGCAAGGGGCCATGCGTCATCAGATCAAGCGTTTCTGGGTTTTTTAATTTGGAAGTTTGCACGAGTTATGCATCAAAAAGTCCCGAAGGGTCGAAGCCCAAAGTCCTGAAGTGCCAAATCCCCTGAAGTCCCGAAGTTCGGAAGGCCCTAAATGAATCTAGACCATCGATCTGCAATGGCCACGCGTCATCATATCCTTAGCTCCAGATGGTTTACTTGAAGGAATATCCAGGGGACATATGACATGGATCCGTGAAATCCGGATAAAGGTACAAAGTGATTCTCATTCATTCAATTCAAAAGGACACACGTCATTAGATCGCGAGCTCCGGGTAAAATCATGGAGGAGGATGAGGTTTGATATTTTTTTTTCCCGGAGTCTGGAAACCCGAAGTGATTTTCGGTTGTTCAATTCAAAAGGACATGCGTCATTAGATTGCTAGCTTTGGGTAAAATCATGGAAGAGGATGAGGTTTGAGATTTGTTTTTCCTGGAGTCCGGAGACCTGAATTAATTCTTAGCCATCAATCTTAGGGGGCCATGCATTGTCAGATCCATAGCTCTAGGTGAAAGCACTGAAGGCAGAGGAAGTTCAATATTTGAAAGGTTCGAAGCCTGAATCATGAAGCAAATCACAACCGTCGATTTGAGAGGGTGTATATCTGACCCTTCAATCTAAAAGCACCATATTTGAGCCATCGATCAAAGGGCCTCATAATAGATCGCAAGATTAGTGGTCATGCTCCATTGCGGGGTTAGAGGGTGCTCGAACTTTAAAATTTGGAGGGCGGGCTGCAATTGGAACCACTATTTTGATAAAGGGACACGTGGTGTCTCATTGTGAATTGCAGGGAGGAAAGTAGGTTGGTTTCAAACTATTTTTGGTCACGCTTGCAATCACGGGATGGCGTAAGGTCATATCCCTAGGTCACATCTGGGAAGGAGCCAAAGGAAAAGGAGCTATCATCTGAGCCCTAGAGCACCAAGTTCATGGAAGCCGTCAACATTGACACGTGGCATATGTTTAGCGTTGACACACAACACTCATTTCAAGCATTTTAGACATGCTTTCAGCCTGTTTTCGAGTGACACATGTCACCTCTTTGTCCATGACATATCAACATGGTGACATCAGGCCTCCATGTCCGATCATCTTCTGAGAGATGTTATTTTCCAGTGCCAAAAGTAGCGCTCCATCCCAGGGCACACTTTTGGCAGATCCTAAAGTTGGTGGGTGATTAATCTTGGCGGTGGCATTAAATCTAAAAGCTGCACCCAGGTCTCATATCAGGACCATATCTATGGCCACAGTCCATTGCGGGGAAGCAACATACTTGGGTGATAATTTTCTTGAGAGGTCTCGCAATTGAAACCATGGTAAGGCGAAAGTGCTACGTGGTGAAAGGTGGTGGATTGCGGGACCAAAAGTGGTATTAACCCAAACCACTTTTGAGCAGCCCCGCAATCATATATTTATATGGATTCCTATCTAAGAGCAGCACGTGGCCACCCCCTGATATTTAAGTCTCATTAAGTCCCCAAGGAAAATAAGTTAATGGAAGTAAGGTTTGGTGGTTGAAACCTCGGCTCACCCCATAAATGGAAGGTGTGGAGGATCTAGTCACAAAGATAGAGATGTCAGCCTGTGGTACCCCTACGAGCTGATTTTCTTACGGACCCATGCTGATTTGAGCTCGCGTCTGAAAAAAGGATACATGCTCAGTCTGACAGAAGAATATATTGGTGCAAAGCTTTGATTGTAAGGGCCAGGTCACACTCTTGGTAGTTGTGGATTGAGATGAGTATAAATAGATAGTTTTAATATTTTGTAAGGTCGTCAATTGGTTAAGCAAAGCTCCCTATTTTGCAATATTTTGATACCATAATTTTTCTCTGGTTATGTATCACTAAGTATTCCCTCTGCTCATACTAAAACTCAATTCACTGACTAAAGTTAATGTGGACCTCACTTCCCTGTGCATTTCTTGTCCAGTTCTGTGTTGAAATCATTCTTGTATTGAGTTTTCTCCATTTTTACCTCCACTCATATAAATCAAACATCCACCAAACACTTTGATGGCTACTAGGATTTTCCTCTCGCAATATGAGGGTGACTCTTAGTGATAACATTCATTGCACCATTTCCAGGGAACAAGTTGAATACATTTCCCTGGGTAAGAACGACAAATAAATTTTGATTCTGAAGGTGCATCAGATATCAATACCATTGAAGATTGCAACTTGCACCTGGTGACTCCACCATTTTAGTTGTGGCTCCTAAAGGAAGACACACGAGGTCCACTCCACAACTGCCTCTGAAAACACCTGAAGCCAAACCAGATAAAATTATCAGAAAGGGAAAGACCCCTCAAGAAGGGATTTCAAATGATGTACTTGGTGACCAATAGCTTCTTGTAATTCTCCCATTATATGATCTGTTGGAGTTTCCATAAATTTTAATTTTGGGAGTTTTCCTGTTGATTTATCCCCTCCTAGTATCGGTTTGGAAGGAGAAATCTTTGACACCCATGTTTCCCCTGAAGTTGTATAGTGGTTTAGACCCAGGACCTTAGAAGAATTTCCCACTCTAGGCTTTACTACTCCTCCTCCTATTAGGGTTGTTGGATCCAAAGAGGGGGAAAATTCTTTCCCTTTAAACCTTGTAGATTTTTCCCCCAACACTCAATCGTTCCCTTTTTCTCCCAGAAGCACACTTCTAGTCTCACATGTCTAAACTCCATATCCTCCTGGTTCTCCTCCAGTTCACATCCCAATGGCAGGAGCTAATCCCTTTAGAAACATAATGGATGCTATAGTGGCTGCTAGATACACCCCCTTTGTTCTGCCTCAGCCTTTCAATGCTCTCCCAGCTGGTGTTTACCTTAAGCAATTGTCGAAGTTCATTGGTGAGGGAGACATAACTACAAAGGAAGACCTTGCAACCTTTTACAGTTGTGCGGACAATTATGTCATTGTGAATGAAGATGTATGGATGAGAATTTTTTTTCATAGCCTTGATGGGGAGGCTAGGAAATGGTTTAGGGCCTTGGCTCCAGGATATTTTGATGGGATTGAAGCCCTAGATGATGCAATCTTAAGACATTGGGGAGATAAAATATATTTCCTTTACTATATTACAAAGTTTGGATCACTAAAGAAAGAAGAAGGGGAATTTTTTTCTGACTTCTCAAAGAGGTTTAATAAAATGTATAATAAAATTCCCACTGAGATTAAGCCCATAGAAACCTCTGCCAAAATTACTTATGCTAGCGCTTTCGACCCTGAGTTTTGCCTCCTCTTTAGAGAAAGAATAGCTACCTCCTTGGCTCATATGCAATATTTGTCCCTTGAAGTAGAGTCCAATATATTGGAAGTTGACAAACTTAGGAGTAAGGATGATAGGGACAGAAGAAAGGGGAGGTCTGAAGCTTCAATCTCTAGTTCCTCTGTTGCCCACCCTCAAGTAGATGAATTGACCAAGCTGGTAAAATCACTCTCTTTTGAGGTGGAAAGGTTGAAACTGGAAGGAAATCAAAGCTATATGAATCCCCTAAATACTAATAATAGAGGTAACTTTAAAATAACGAATAATTCCCCTCAGATCATCCAAAGAGATCAAAGAAACAACGATAGGAATGATCAGAAAATTCAAGCTCCTCTCAAAAATAACCTTGTTACTGATGAAGAAGGAGAGGAAGAAGATATTGATCCTGAAATCCATTGTCTTGGAGACACCTCCGCATTTCCTCATTTAACCCAATCTGCATATGAGGATTCTCTCATGGATAACCAACTAAATGAGCTGAGCAAAGGTGAAAAGACCAACAAAAATCCAAATATATATAGCCTAAGGTCAAAGAAGAAAGAAGGGAAGCTTGATATTTATGATTAGCCTACTCAAACGAAGAATCCTGCTAAAGAGGTGGTAGACAAACGTAAAGAAAAGGAGGTACAAAACCCCCCACCCATGGTCAAAATCCCTACCCCAGAAGTGAAGGAGATTCTGAAGTCTCCCTCCTCTTTTAGCTTTGAGCACGAGATTCAAAATATCAGGATCGTCGTGCCTTTGTCAGAGCTAGTAAAGCATGAAGATTTCAAAAAGTGCCTCTCATCTAATTCCATAGACTTAATCAAACTCCAAGATGAAAATCCAGCTGTCATACTAGGGCCTTTGGTAGAGGATAGAGATGATTCCTCACCTCCTTTTTATACATCATTGAATATTCATGACAAAGTGTTGCACAACTGCTTGATGGATTCAGAAGCATCTCACAATCGCATGCCTAAGATTTTCATGGATGAGATCGGGTTGGAGGTTTATAAAAAATTACCATGACCTATATTCATTTGATTCCAAAAAGGTGAAATGCCTCAGGGTTATTAAGGACCTCGTTGTCTCCTTGTTCCAACTGCCAATGAAGAGTGTGGTCATGGACATAGTGGTAGCTAATGTCCCCCCTAAGTTTGGGATTCTCTTGTCCAGATCATGGATCAAAATACCAGGGGGAACTTTGTAGATGGACCTTTCATATGCCACCATTCCTGTGTTTGGAGGGGAACATAGAAGGATTTATAGAGAGGCACAACTTTCCTACATTATCAATGATGAAGAAAATCCCATCAACCATCCCTTTTTCTCAGTTGATATTGATTTGGGAAATAGTATATTATAGCTCACTGATGTTCCTAAACCACCTATTGAGACAAGAAGGCATCCTATTACCTTGTGTGAAGATCCTCCCCCCAAGACCTCTTTCTGGAAAATGTTTTTTGATGGAGCCTCTTCTAGGGAAGGTGCTGGTGTTGGAGTGGTTTTTATTTCCCCTACCCAAGAGACCATATCTTTGTCCTGCAAAATGGAATTTGAAACAACAAACAACGTGGTAGAATACGAGGCTCTATTCTTGGGTTTGAGAGCTGCCAAAGACATGAATATTGAGGAGCTAACAGTGTTTGGAGACGCTAAGTTGATTGTTCATCAAGTAATAAATCTATATCAGGATAAGCACCCCAGGTTAAGGGCCTACAAAAATGAAGTTTTGGATATGATTGAGAGTTTCTTCCAGGATTTTAATATCGCATTTGTTCCAAGAGAGGAGAAATATGTGGCAGATTCCTTGGCAGTCTCAACAAGTAATTTCAAGGTCCCTTCACCCCCAAAAATCAAGTATGAGGTGGAGATAAAATACAGACCCTCTATTCCTGATAATGTCAAACATTGGAAGGTATTTGAGGATGATATCGAGATAAAAAAGTTCCTTGAGACTGTGGATGAATTTTATGATATGCATATTGATCAGAATCAGGATTTTGAAGAAAGACCTCATGCTGATGTTTTTATGAATAAAATTGCTAACCATCATATTGTTCAGTTGGCTTGTCCCTTTAGAGAGATTGTTTGATAGAAATGATGTTGCTCTAAAGGCTGATGGATCAACTGAAGGGGATGATGTGACTGAATGCAATCTAGGGACAGAGGAGAATCCCAAATGGGTCAAATTGTCTAGCAGCTTATCAAAAGAGTAAAGGGATGAGTATGTCAAACTTTTGAAGGAGTTCGCTGATGTGTTTGCTTGGACATACGAGGATTTAAGAACATATGACACTAGAATCATTGAACACAAAATCCCTTTGAAAGAAGATGACAAACATTTCAAGAAGAAGCTCAGATAGATAAATCCCATGCTGCTATTGATTATGGAAAAGGAAGTGAAAAAGTTGTTGGATGCGCAAATCATCATCCCTTTGATATTTTCAGAGTGGGTGACTAATTTGGTGCATGTGAGGAAGAAGAAGGGGGAAATCAGGTTGTGTGTCGATTTCAAAAATTTGAATAGGAGATCCAAGAAAGACTCTCATGTCAGACTCAACTTGGAAGAATGCGCCTAGTACAGAGACATCATATACTTCCTGCAGAAGTTGAGGCCTCCTGATGGTTTAGATAAAAACAAGGTGAGAGATTTGAGACACAAGGCAATTAAATATTGTATCATTGATCAGGTTTTGTACTGGAAAGACTCTCTGGGAGTTATGTTGAGGTGTCTAGACCCACAAGAAGCCCAGAGAGAAATAATTGATTTTCATAACAACTCATGTGGGGGGCATCATTTTTGGAAGTCCACAACCTATAATATCCTTAGAGTTGGGTATTTCTGGCCCAAAATTTTCATTGATGTTTGTGCAAAGATTATAGCATGTGCCAAGTGTCAAAAGTTTGTTGGAAAGAAGCATCTCAAATATTTACCTTTGAAACCTGTAATGGTTTCTGGACCATTTCAGCAGTGGGGTCTTGAATTCATTGGAGAGATCCACCTAGCCTCAAGTGGCCAGCACAGGTGGATCTTGACCACCACTAAATATTTCACCAAATGGATATAATTCATCCCTACAAGGAGCACTTCCCACAAGGTGATCATAAATTTACTTGAAGACATCATATCTAGATTTGGCTATCCAAACATAATTGTTACAGACAATGCTGCCTTTTTCAGAGATGAGCCATTAATTAATTTATGTGAGTAGTATGGGATCACACTAGTCCATTATACTCCCTACTGCCCTCAGGGAAATGGTTTAGTAGAGTCTTCTAACAAGAGCCTCATAAAGATCATCAAGAAGCTATTAGAAGACAACAAGAAATCCTGGGTTTCAAAGCTAAAATTTGCATTACGGGCTGACAAAGTTACAACAAAAAGATCATTGGGAATTTCCCCTTTTCAACTGGTGTATGGGGTTGAGGATGTTTTTCCTGCTCAGCTATATTTTCTTGTGGCAAAATTCCTCCAGGACTACCAAGGAGAGCCTGACGACATGGTGAGGAGGATATTGCAGCTGGTAGAAGTGCAACAGACTAGGGAGCAGCTGCTTGATAAAGCACCGGACCATCAACAGAAGATAAAGTGAGCCTTTGACAAGAAGATGAGAAAGGAAGATTTTCAGTTGGGGGATCTGGTGCTCAAGTGGGATGCCCCCAAACAAGACAAAGGAAATCATGGTAAATTTGAAGCCTTATGGATCGATCCCTTCAATATTTCTGAGGTATTTCCAAACAACACTTATAAATTGCAGAACTTGGAGGAATCTGAAGTTTTGGGTGGCCCTATCAATGGGCAATTTTTGAATAAATATTTTGTTTAATCCATGATCAACTTCCTACCATTGTAAACACCACTTTATTTTTATTTCCATTTTTTAATAAGAGACTCCATAACCCAAAGCTAAGGCACTGGAACTGTGCATTCTTGGCAACTTGCAGGGAGCATGCCATCCCTTGTGGAGCCAAATGTTATGACATATAATTTTCAAGAGTTGTGTGTGTGTGTGTTTTTTCAAATACTCAGGCATGTATCCTTGCCCTGTCTCCCTCTATTTTACAGGCCAAGTCCTAAATTTTTTCCCTTCGACTATTAAAGTCGTTTTGTTTTTCCCCTTTTTTGTTGAAGGACCTGGTTTCCCTTGAGGTCTTACCCGAAAAAGTCTCGGCCCAAAGCTTTTATGTTTTTCTCTAAAGATGAACACCCATCTCCTTTTGTTTGAATTATTCATCCTTTTGTTTTCCCGAGCCCCATCCAGTCGTCCAAGACTTTGTTTACACAGGCCGTAGCCATGGGCTCAAGCACAATAATCAGAGTGGTCTGTTCTGGAATCGAACCAAGAAAAAGGGTAGGTTCTACTTTCAATGGTGGGAATTCCATGTGGAGTTCAGATTAGTGGCTCGTGGGCACTCAAAATCTTAAAGATGCGTGAAGTATAGAGCCGGAAAAAAATCCCCGAAGAGAGCATGAGATGTTGATCTTTAAGGGGACAGGTGGAAGTTGATCCAAGTGTTTGGGGAAATGAGCTTTGGGAGTTTCTAAGTGAGAAGTGCGTAAAAATCCCGAAGAGCCAAATCCCTAACTCCCGAAGCAATTATGGACTGTTGATATCGAAATCAAAAGAAGTTGTTGATCTTGGTGTCAGTACCTCGGGAAGCTCTGAAGAGCTGAAGTATCGAAATCAAATCTGAGCCATAAAAAACTGGGGACATGTGGGGGGCAAATCCCTCACTTTGAAATTCGGTGCTCCGGAAGATTGTGGCAGTCAAGCATTCAAAAGAGCCGAAGTGTCAAAGTCTCGAAGTGCCAAAGGCCCAAAGTGGATTTGGACCGACGATCTGTGGGGGGCCACATGTCATCAGATCAAGTGTTTTGGGGTTTTTTACTTCGGAGGTTTGTGCACGTTATGCATCGAAAAGTCCCGAAGGGCCGAAGCCTGAAGTTCTGAAGTGCCGAAGTCCCCGAATGTTAGAAAAACAGGACCGTGGAGTAATAACATAAAACAAATGAGGAAACAAAACACATAAGATACACAATACAATAGAGACACAAATTTACGTGGTTCACCCAGTGTGGGCTACATCCACCAAAGAAATTTCCAGGTCCTTCCTTTATTATTATCCAGCATATGAAGGGATACAACCTACAACAAACCTACTGTAACTTCCTCTTCTTTCTCTCATAGTCTCCTATCTCAGAATACAATATTCGCCATCGACCATAGCCACAATACATTTCCCTCATAAAAGAGGGTTGCCTTCTAGGGAAAAAAACCCTAACATAATCTCTATCGTTAGATCTGCGACCTTATAATGAATGGTCCAGATTTACAATGAAATTACAATATACATTTACAAGGCAATTTTTCCTTCGGGGGCTTTGTGTTGAAAAGTCAACAAGAAACATGTGTCTAATTTACTTTTCCCTTAAATAAATTGGACAATAAATATTAATCTATTATTTCATTCATAACTGAGTGAGTTGGATTTGTAACAGAATTATAAGTGTTGTTAAGTGAGTTAAGATCAATTGTACTAGTTGTAACTAAACATGCACTAGTGAGAGTTTAGTAAATCAGTGAACTCACATGCAACTGAAGATTTGCCACGGTTAACTACATGCATGTCAGATCTAGTGGAGACCCAGTTGAGATAACAGGTGAAAGGGACAGTTTGGCTATTAGTTGTGATTTGATCACACATGCAGTGGATATGATTATGAGCATGTGCAAACTAGGCAATTTGCATTCGATTGTGAGAATTCTAATTGCAAGGATTTGTGCAGAGGAGGCAAGCTGTTTGGACACAATAATTGGCACATGTATGTGCCAATTTTTGAATGACAGTGTGAGACAATTGTATTGTACTGAGAGATCTTGGATTAGAGTTTTGTATGAGATTGTTTCATGATTCATGATATACATAATATATGATAGTGGGGTTTTTAGCTTTACGCTTTCCCGGAAAAACTTATGTGTTATGTGTTCTTGATATTTCACTTTGTGATTGTGGTTGTGATCGTGGTTTAATTTTTCACAAGAATAATAGTAGAAGTGATTATGTATTTAACTGTGGCATATAATTGTTAGATCAGGAGAATCACAGGAAATACTTAATCTGTATTGAAATTTCTACACTTCGCCCCCGAACCCCCACTGGGGACCCGCCTGCCCCCAGACCCCCCAGCCGGGGGGATAGCCCCGTCGGACCTCGCAGAGGGGGTATCCCCCCTCTGCACTCCCCTACGTGGAAGAGTGTACATACTTCTGGGGTGTAAATACTTCATGGGATTTCAACACGGCTAAAAGTAAAAGACCTCTGAATCAGGAAGATAATCAGGCTCCACAACCAACACCGAAGTCCCGAAGCATCGAAGTGTCGAAGGCCTGAAATGAATCTGGACCGTCGATCTGCGAGGGCCATGTGTCATGAGATCCTTATCTCTAGAGGATTTACTTGAAGGAATATCCAGAGGACATATGGCATGGATCCGTGAACTCCAGATAAAGGTATGAAGTGATTCTCGGTCATTCAATTCAAAAGGACACGTGTCATTAGATATCCAGCTCCGGGTAAAAGCATGGAAGAGGATGAGGTTTGAGATTATTTTTTCCCGTAGTCCGGAGACCCAAAATGATTCTCAACTGTTCAATTCAAAAGGACACATGTCATTAGATCACCAGCTCCAGGTAAAAGCATGGAGGAGGATGAGGTTTGAGATTTGTTTTTCCCAGAGTCCATAGACCCGAAGTAATTCTCAGCCATCAATATCAAGGAGCCATGTGTCATCAGATCCATAGCTTGGGTGAAAGCACTGAAGGCAGAGGAAGTTCAATATTTGAAAGGTCTGAAGCTCGAATCACGACCGTCGATTTGAGAGGGTGTAGATCCGACCCATTGATATAAAAGTGCCAGTGTTGAGTCATTGATCAAAGGACCCCATCGTAGATTGCAAGATCAGTGGTCATGCTCCATTGTGGGGTTAGAGGGTGCTCGAAATTTAAAATTTGGAGGGCGGTCCGCAATCAAAACCACTGTTTTGATAAAGGGACACGTGGTGTATCATTGTGAATTGTGGGGAGGAAAGTGGTTTGGTTTCAAACCATTCATGGTCACACCCACAATCACGTGATGGCGTAAGGTCATAGCCCTAGGTCACATCTGGGAAGGAGCCAAAATAAAATGAGCTAGCACTCGAGCCCTGGAGCACCAAGTTTGTGGCAGCCGTCAGCATCGACACGTGGCATCCGTCTAGTGCTGACACACGACACTCATTTCAAGCGTTTTAGACATGATTTTAGCCTGTTTTAGAGTGACACATGTTACCTCTCCATCCGCGACATATTAGTGTGGCGATGTTAGGCCTCCACGTTAGATCATCCTCTGAGAGATGTTATTGTTCAATTCCAAAGTAGCGCCCCATCCCAAGGCACACTTTTGGAATATCCTAAAGTTGGTGGGAAATTAATCTTGGCAGTGACACTAAATCTAACAGGTGTGCCCAAATCTATGGCCATAGTCCATTGCAGGGACACAACATACTTGGGTGATAATTTTCTTGAGCGGTCCTAGAATTGAAACCATGGTAAGGTGAAAGTGCTATGTGGAGAAAGGTGGTGGATTGCAGGCCCAAAAGCAGTCTGAACCCAAACCACTTTTGAGTAGCCTCACAATAACATGTTTATATGGTGTCCTATCCGAGAGAAGAACCTGTTCTCCCCCTGAGCTTTAAGTCTCATTGAATCCTCGAGGAAAAGAAGTTAATGGAAGGTAGGTTTGGTGGTTGAAACCTCGGCTCACCCCATAAATGGAAGGTGTGGAGGATCTGGTCACAAAGACAGAGATGCTAGCCCATGGTACCACTGCGAGCCGATTTTCCTGTGGAACCATGTTGATCTAAGCTCTCGTATGACAGAAGGATACATGCTCAGTATGACAGAAGAAGTCACTGACGCAAAGCTTTGATTGTAAGGGACATGTCACACTCTTGGTAGTTGTGGACTGAGCTGAGTATAAATAGATAGTTTTAATATTTTGTTAAGGTCGTCAATTGGTTGAGCAGAGCTCCCTATTTTGTAATATTTTGATACCAAAACTTTTCTCTGGTTATGTATCACATTTGAGACTTTCACATTAATAGAAGTCGGCCTCTTTTCATCTCTCTATAAAAAACTGTGCTAAAACACTCAGGCATGGAGGATCCAGTCGAGGGTTGTGATGCTATTGTAATGTAGGTTTGATTACAATGGTGTTGTGACCAATTTTAGTCATCTTCCTTGTTATATTACTCCCTCTCACATTGAATGACTCAGGCATGGAGGATCTGGTCGAGTTGTTGTAGTTGCATGATAATGTAGGTTTGATTATTATGTTGTTGTGATTGTGTCATTCAGACATATTTCATTGTTTGAAGCTTGAGTTCAAGAGCATTATTGAACCTGAGTTTTTTCTCTCCAAGTTGCTTGAAGGCCTGATGCCCAAAGTAGTCTTGTTCAATTTTCCTACTAAGTCTTCCCTCTTCTCATACTAAAACTCAATTCACTAACTAAAGTTAATGTGGCCCTCACTTCCCTGTGCATTTCTTGTCTAGTTTCGTGTTGAAATCATTCTTGTATTGATTTTTCTCCATTTTGACCTCCACTCATATAAATCAAACATCCACCAAACACTCTAATGGGTACTGGGCTTATCCTCTCGCAATCTTAGGGTGAATCTCAATGCTAATAGATATAAACAAGCATATGCTTGGTTGAGGATGAAAAACTGTTGAAGTAAACGATTTATAATGCAAAGCGAGAACCGATAATAGGCTCAGTACTTCAAGCAAGGGCATGATATGCAATCACAGCTTAACGCAAAATTTTTTTTCCTTTCTCATATTATTAGTCTACTTGGTTTGAAAAAGGGATAAACTTGTACCAAATAGACGTCCTTTCAAATACATTTTACGATTGTGAAAGAGACAAGTTCACTTGACAATCTTTTCACTTTTTGAAAATGAGTTAGAAAAGAGCTTAAATCAGACTCATTGAGAGGTTTCTAGGTGGCATGTCTTGGGGGAGGCCAAGGCTCCCATGCTAGACTTCTGTGAAAGGTCAGAATATTACGAATAGCCGACACAATCTTGGGAGAACCCAAAGCTCTCCAAGTATAGGAGGATAAAGTGCTAGCGAAGGTTACCTTCTCCATGATATATCGGATAATTTCCCTTACTTGAAAGGACATAGGAGGAGGCATTGGATACCCCACAAGAATATCCCAACCAAAGGGAACTTCTCCATGAATTGAAGGGAGAGTACTCGGGGAGAGAAAATCTCTCTCTTGTTCAGAAGGTGTAGTAACAGAAATGCTAACGAAATGGTTGAAGGATGCATCACCCTCCAAGGGAAGGGTTGGATTGACAGAAAATTGCGTTGGTACGACCACTTATTCAACCGTTGGTTGAATAGGATGCGTGACAACAAGGCCAGGAGATGCATCACACTAAAAAATGGGGGCGTGGTTAGGCGGGATTGCATCGGCATGACTGTTGCATCAATCAAAGGAGAAACAGAGTGTGGGGAAACAATAGATGCCTCAGAACCTGAAGGGCCCCCAAGTGAGAACCACACTTCCGGTATCCCGACAGTAGCAGGACACAAATGAGTAAGGTGATCTCCTTCGCAAGTCCTACAAAGGAATTGGGGCTTACGTCTGACACATCTAGGCTCCTCAATCATATGAATTCCCCCATAATGACTTACAATGGCTGGTGACATGCTCCCAACATGACTTGTAGAGGCTAGTAGAAAATCTCCAACGTGACTAGCAGAGGTTGGTGATGAATCCCCAACATGACTAGAAGAGGTTGGTGATGTATGTGCAGTGTGACTAGCAATGACTAGACTTGTGCCCCCAACATGATTTGCAATGACTGGTTGTTGGTATTCAAATTGACTTGCATATGTTGTTGTCCAATCTCCAACATGACTAGAAAGGTTGGTGATATAATGCCAATATGACCTATAGTGACTGGACTTGTGGTGACAGTGGGATGTGGCATTTGTGACCAATGTTCCGGGAAAGACTAGTTTTGGTAAATTGCAAGCCAAGAAGGGTTCTGGTATACACCATGGCCATGTCCGGCAGGATGGTATCCTCCTTGATACTGATTCATAAAGGGGGGTAAGGTCATCGACACTGAGGAAGACGCTTGTGAAGAGAAAGTGACATGACAAGGGTTACTCATGTGAGGATATATGTTTCCCCCAGATGAAGGAACTTCGTGAAGGGAGTTTCCCATACTATAAGAATGGCTCCCTCTGAATGGAACAAAAAAGGACATACGAAGGTCATCCATGGAAAAATCATTCATAGGAACTGACATAGCAGATGATAGATATGTGGACATAGTGTAATAAGTAGAATGACCACCCATTTGAGCACTCGCTCCTGGAAAAGTGGAATTGTAGGAAGGAAGATTCTAACCTCCTACAGTAAGAGTTGTTTGAGGGATGTTACTCCCACCAAACGAAGAGGGAGAATAAGGAGGTAGCATGCCCCCAAACCCAAAACTAGGATTCAAATAAGGAGATGAGGTAGAGGATGGCAAGTGCAAAGACATGTCTAGCATACCATGAGAAAAATGAGTAGAGATCCAAGGCATGGAATGAGTATCATAAATATGCATACCATTACAAAATGCGGATGGATTCATCCCCATGAAATGAGTGAATTTCATGGGGGTGGTAGCATTAAATGAGGGAGCCAAAGGAACTCAACTATCCATGATAATGAAAACTCAAGGCATGGTATAAAATCCTAAGGTCAACTAATGATCAAAGAGAACACCAAAATAAAATCAAATGACCAATATGCACACAAACAGGATAAAGTGGATGAAAGGGGCCTCCCTCTCTAAAGTAGGTATGCCTTGCCCAAGAGGGGCCTAAGACTCCGCTGCTAAATACTGGAGGAAATTGAATCAGTTATAAGGGCCCTCGTGAGCTTAACAACCAGTCGATCAAATCCCCTTGGAGGGGTAATCCTCCATAAAGGCTGTGTGTTGTCCAACCCTTATCTGACCTAGGGTACCTATAGAATAACCCCTGTAAGTGACCTATGTGGTACCTAATTCAAGCAACTAAGCAACCACGGTATAACCGATGCACATGCGAATAGTCGTAAGTCAGGTCCACCATATGAGAAAGGTAGAAAAGCCTGAAACCTTGAAAGCACTGTCTCTCATGGAGGTAAGGGCACTAGTAAGATCCCCATATACAAATAAATCTCCAGAAATATATCTAATGCTAAGAAGGTATCGGGGGGATATAACTTCAACCAACCTCACGTGACCTCATGCTTAACTCCGGTGTAAGAAGAGCTTCCTGGTATTACCGATTATACTATGCATTTCTCCACTCCCTTAGTCATACACATATGTTGATTTAATAGCCTTGGAAAAGTTTACTCACAAAATCCTATTCCAAGGCTCTAAATCCTAAGCTATTTTTTGCACCCTAGAAAACAAAATCGTTACTAATCAATTTTAAATTATAGTGTTACTTTTAATGTCCTTGCTTACTCAAAAGGTACGATCGTTAAACTAGTGATGTTACAACTCAACAAGTAAAATAAATGAATATGAATACAATGAAAAGTCCTAACCTCAATTTCCAATAAATGATATGCTTTTCAAAAATGCAATTTTCAATTCAATTCTACAATTCTAAATAAAATGCAATCTTTCTTTACATGCACTAATATTAACGATAAAGACTCAAGAGATCAAAATTCCAATCAATGTAAAATGCCTAATATTTTTTGTATTTTCAATATAATAAAATGAAAATGCAAGGATTGAACAACAACTTGATATAAAGACTCTACTGTGTATAGACAGAGACACCCAAGTAGGATATCAAGGAGAAAAACACCCAACCCTAGGTGTAAGGACAATCAAAATGAAAAGATGATGAGAAAGGCACCGCCCAAAAATTCAACCAAAGACAGGTTTCCTGTCACACCACAGACACTTAAAAGTCACCACAAAGACCCAAGAAGACTCATCAATCATCAAAACCTACCCAACAACCACCAAACCCAGCAACCAAGCAAAAAATGTTGATGTACGTGATCGTTCAATGGAAAAGCATGTATGTACGTAGCTTGCAGAAGTACAAAACGCGTATGTACGCGCCTTTCAAGAAAAAACCCAAGTATATGTGTTAAAAATCAGCTAGGCTAAGGAGAAGGATAAGAAACTCAGACTCAGAGTGAACATAGGCTGTCAAGCAATCATACGGCAAGAAACTCAATATGAACGAGAGAAATCTAAGGAGAAAAACACTCCAAACCCCAAAAAAGAAGATTCGCTCCCCTGTATAGTCACCAATTCTATTACGAGGAAAATATCTCTATGGCTAGGGGTAAACCACAACAGATAGAAATGAATTCAAAAATCAAATCTAATCTCAAGTATGATATATAAATAAATATGCCAGCAGGACAAGATAAAATGCCTACCTCGCCCATACGTTCGATGAAGTCCATCGTTGAGCACTTGACCCAAAGCAATATACCTGCAACTAGTTCTCAACAACCAAGAAACACAAGCATATGTTGATAATATATAATGTTATCACATTCGATAGAATAATCCATCAACATTCATAACAAACACACCCATGGAATAATAATTCAAATATTTGCAAGATATTAATTGGATGAGAAAAGAGTATTTTTATTAAGATATAATCAAGATAAGTGAATGAGTTACAAACTTCCGTGTTAGCATAGTTCAGAACCGAGAAACTAAGTTCCTTCCAGCTGGGCCTCCACCACTTCAATCCTCCACCAAAGGCATGCTCATATAAGAGAGACAATGAAGTTATCAATCAATAAGGGAAGATCTTGGGGGATGAACAATGTGTTTAGACGTAAAGGACAAAGGGATGTTGACTCAATGTGAAGTGAATAATTTCTCCAGAGTAACTTTGCTCTCAAAGTTGAATTATTTCTCCTCTTTTCCATAGCTCGGATTTGGCCCATTTATAGCCTTCAAGTGGAATTGAATGGATGATTCAGAATGTTTCTAGTATATGGAAGGCCAAGGATCATTGATCTCGTGACGTGACATGGAAACACGACACCATTTTTTAATTTGGGCACATTTCCTGATATACGCAGGTTGTAGTGGGGAAACCTGCATATACACATGCTGTAATATAGGCAGGGCTCATATATGTGGAAAAATAATGTTTGTAGCTATGGGATTTGAAAAAAAGGACTTCAAGTCTGCATAGGGAAATGGAAAAAGGCCCTCTATGCAAGATTGCATAAGGTGAGGCAAATATTGCTATAACAATGTTTTTTATGAAAAAAAAAAAGGTTTATTCCTCTACCTTGGAAAGTTGGTGAAATTCTCCTGAGAGGAATTTCCATATGCATCTTACTTTGACCAATTTAATTTGAAGTTTGGATAAGAAATAAAAAAGGTTTTACCCTAACCATATGTTTTTATAATCACATGATATCAATTGGGCTTAGTGCCACATTGATCAATACACTCATATTTGGAGAGGAAGAGGGCGGTAGTCATGATCGCCTTATTCAAGGTGTTGATAAAAGTTCTACTGACATAGAGACAATTATGAGTATTACTGAAGGTCATAAGCAAAGAAGGAAACCCTCAAGTGAAATAAATGCTCACCCCCCTGTTGTTTATCACATAAGTAATTTTCCTAAAATAAATTCTCAATCTGCAACGACCCAACAAAGAAAACTCTCAAGTAATAATTCAGGTGATGATGGAGAAAGAAATCCCCCTCAAGGAAGTCTAGAAAACCCCCATAAATTAAAAGTGAAAAGGAAAGGGTTAATTATCAACAAGAGGGAGAAGAAAAAAACGCACCTGAAAATGATATTTTGCTTGATGATATAGACTTGGATGTTGATATTGAAAATATCCAGTTTCCATATGATGAAGAACACGCCCAAGAAAATGTACAATCTATTGCATTGGTTGTTCAAGATGAAGTCTTCTCTGATGAAGAAACATTCTTTGTGTAGAATGTTTGATTTGATATATCTTCAAAGAAATTGACTTTTGAAAGAACCCCGAAGAATAAAAAGGGAAAGCCATGGTCCACCATTGATACTAAAAACATGTTGCCATCAAAATTATCTTCAATTCATAAAGTCATAGGGGATGCATTAGATATGTCAATAATTAATATGGAAGACGTAAATCATAGACTTAAGGAGAGAGTCAAGGAATTGGAAGAAACTCTCATGCCCCCACCTATATTGGCTACCCCAATCACCATGATACAACATGACAAAACTCTTCAAGGAACTTCAGCTTCAAATTTGAGAGTAAAAGGAATTTCAAGCTTAATAATTGTTACTCGACGCTTTGTTGAAGAGAATATAAAGAAAATAATGTTGCATGTTTTAGATTTATGGGAATTAGCAAAACAATTTTCCTCTCTTGGGCTCATAATTCAAAACACTAAAGAATATTTAAATGCAAATTTTAAGAATGATGAAGGATTATTCATAGATGGAGTTGCTATGTATATAGAAAAATTCTCGACAATGAAGGATCATATGAGAAAACAAGAAGATTTTCTCTCCCAGAACCGTATGAAACAATTAAAGGCATGCTGGATTGAATGAATTAATACATTAAGGTGGTTGTTAAATCAATTAAAAGAACTATCACAGAAAAAGACTGAGGCATACTCAAATATTATTGGTTTGGATATTGTGGGCACCACTATTTAAGTTTCAGATGCAAACTTAATATCAAATTCAATGCTCATTAGCAGGGATCAATTGGAAGAGAAAGTAAAAAATTTGAAGAAATCATCGGCTGCAAAATTTGATAGTATGGATGAGTATACTTATGATGAAATTAATAGTTGGCTTGTTGAATACACAAATAAAAATGAGGACATTGAAACTATATTGTAAAATTTATCTATTGACCATAGAAAAATTGGAAGTGAATTGTTAAATATCAAAGTAAAGCAAGAAGTGATTGTTTCCCCCTTAAGAGAATTTATTCAAGATTGGTTAAACAAGTGTATAATCAAGATTTCTGAATTTACAATTGGCCACATAACCACATCGGGAATATATATAAAGGATGCATCAACAAGAAAATGAAAGAGAGAGATTCCATCACAGTAAGCCCATAATGATTACATATCTTCTTCCTTATCATATTTCATACAATTATATTTATTCTTTTATTGGAAAGGTATAACCGAATTTTGATAACTTCATCTTTGTATTCTTTCCAGATCCTGTTGTTTGTGCTTCACTCCATGCTCTTCTCTTCATCATATTTCTTGTGAATATTTTCATGGTACATGGGATCCCTAGTCCCCATCCATTAATGGAAAAACGACTTTAAATTTCAAGTATTGTAACATACATTATCATTTTTGAGAAATTCCAGAGAAATGTGTCAGGATCGGTTTTGATTGTATTTTATAACTTTGAGTTTTGAGTATAAGATATTTGAAGTTGATCTATCAAAATCTTATTTTGATCTTTTTTTTTTCTTTTTCTAATGTCTGGAGGAATCAACAACTAGTTGGGCATGTGCTCGCGTTACACGTGGTCGTGTTATCCAACCGCTGCCACTATAACCTCCAGGTGTGCCCACGATGCCCCTTACGCGACACACAAGGTAAGTCGGGGGGAATTGAACTCGAAACCTCATGGAACTTCATTTTCACGACACTTGCCAATTGAGCTGCCCCCCCGGGGGCATCTTATTTTGATCTTAATAAGTAGTACTCTTTCAAATTTCTCTTTTTCCATTGGACCATTTCATTTTTATTTGAATGTGATCAGAATTTTCATTAAACTATGATGGATGTGAGGATTTTTATCAATTTTTATATTGTGTGGTGTTTAAGGTTCCTAGTCCACTTCTTAGGAATTCTGTCTCTCTATATATTTTATTTTTAAGTAAGTTGCATTTTTTTGAACCATAAATATTTTGGATTTGATCATTTGATAGTATCCCATATTATTTTTGATATAAAATATTCAAAGAAAAGCATAAGCCAAAGAGGAGTATCACCTCTTTAAAAATGTAGGGGGATTCATATCATCATGAGCTTGCTATTTTGGTCCTGACAGATTCAAACGTCAACAAGATTTTAAATGACGGTTTAAAAAATGTTGCAATTTTAAGCTCGAAAAATAGGTCTTCCCATTCTTGGGTTGATTTAAATATTTTGTTTGTAAGGGTATTGATTGTCAAGAACATGGATTTGAAAGAAGTTGCAACTTTGGCCCTAAAAAATGGGGAGTTGCTACTAGGAGAGCCATTTTTTATTTATTTTGGGGTTGATTTTAAGTTTTTTGTTGCAACGTTATAGTTTGTTAAGGCCATCATTTCAAATAGGTTGTAATTTTGACCTTAGGAAAAAACTTTTTATTTGTGCCACTTTTTGATTTGTGGGTTGATTTTAAGTTTTTCTGGGGAACATTACAATATTGTTAAGGCCATGGTTGCAAAAGGTGGTAATTTTAACCTAGAAAAATGGTGTTACCAATAACACCACTTTTCAATTCAGAGTTGATTTTGGTGTTTTTGACAAAAAATATGGGTTTTTAGAACTATAGGTCTCGTCTTGAGGTCAAAGTTCTCATAAAGTCAGCAAATATGTTGAAACATATCATAAATGTTAACCATTAAAAAGAAATGATACGTACATAACACTGAAATCAATGCATGAAACATAATAATCAAATTTATCCACTATACAAAGATGTAAATTAATGTAGTATTCTAGGAGAAATGTAGTCGACTTTATGAACATTTAAATCTATGCAATATAATAAAATTAATGCTTATGAGAATGAAAAAAACAATTTTAATTTTAAATAGAATGCATATATTGTCAAAACTCAAATCCAAATCCCCACTACATTTATTTCATATTTATAGAGTTCTATCAATTTACCATAAGCATGACCTTAGACCATATAATTGATTAGTTAATTCACTTCCTCTCTAATAAATTCCATTATTGGGCCTAATGCTTTCCCTACAATTCTATTTAATAAATTGGTTCAAATGAGCGAGAAAATGTTTTTCATGTAGCTTTTATCCATTGTACAAACATTGAAATCAATGCACAAAACAAAACAATCAAATTTATCCACTATACAAACACTAAACTAAATACTCTATAATAAGAACATGTCATCAAACAATTTAGTTGAAATTTATTGACTTTACAAACATTGAAATCTATGCAATATAATGAAATTATTGTACTAAACAATTTATTTTATGAAAAAACATAAATCAATTTTAAATTTAAATCACTAAAACAATATAGAATGCAAGTATTGTTAGAACTCAAATACCAAATTTCAAATTATTTTATTTCATATTTTTTTAATCTCATTAATTTTTAATGATCATGATCTCAAACCATCTAATTAATTAGTTATTTGTTATCTCACTATAAAATTTTACTGGACATGATGACATCCCAACAATTTTGTTTAATCAATTGTTTCAAAATAGTGAGAATTGTTTTTCATATAACTTTTATCCACTATACAAACACTATAACTAATACACCATTTAAAAATTTAACCATCAATTTACTAATATTAATAAATTTGCATTTAAATCATTTATCAAAATTACAATTAAATTTTTCATCTCTTTTAATGCTTCATTAGTAATAAGTCTTTTTTATGCTCTATTAATAATATAAGTTGAAAGCAATAAGCCAAAAGAAAAATTTAAAACTATTTACAAATATGACAAAATAGTAAAGAATGAGGCTATTATTTAATATACATTGACCATAATTATTTTAATTGATATTTAGTATTAATAATAATAATATTTATTATTTATTTTCTTTGATCACATTATTATTTTAATTGATTTTTAGTAATAATAATAATAATATTTATTTATTTTCTTTGATCACAACTCTTATCCAATCACTTCTTCATAACAAATATTTTATTATTAATTTCTTGTAAAAATTTATTTAATATTTTTAAATGCTTACTATTTTATATTTCTTAACAATTTTTAACTTTGTCAAAACTCAAATCCAAATTCTCAATATTTTTATTTCATATTTACAGGTTCTATCAATTTACCATAAACATGATCTTAAACCATATAATTGATTAGTTAATTCATTTTTTTTTTTCTTTTATTGAGCCTAATACTTTTCCTACAATTCTATTTAATAAATTGGTTTAAATTAGCTAGAAAGTATTTTTCATGTAGCTTTCATCCATTGTAAAAACATTGAAATCAATGTATGAAACAAAATAATCAAATTCATCTATTATACAAATACTAAACTCAATATACTATAGTAAGAATAAGACATCAAACAACTTAGTTGAAATTTATTGACTTTACAAACACTAGAATCTATGCAATATAATGAAATCATTGTAGTAAACATTTTATTTTCTGAAAATGCATAAATCAATTTTAAATTTAAATCACTAAGCAATATCTAATGTAAGTATTGTTAGAACTCAAATACCAAATCTCAAATTCTTTTATTTCATATTTTCTTAATCTCATTGATTTTTAATGATCATGATCTCAAACCATCTAATTAATTAGTTATTTATTGCTTCACTATAAAATTTTATTGGGCATGATGATTTCCCTACAATTTTGTCTAATCAATTGTTTCAAAATAGTGAAAATTGTTTTTCATGTAGCTTTTATTCACTATACAAACACTAGAATCAATGCACCATTTGAAAATTTAACCATCAATTTACTAACCTTAATAAATCTACATGTAAATCATTTATCAAATTCACAATTAAATTTTTCATTCCTTTTGATACTTTATTAATAATAAATTAAAAATAAAATAAATGTTAACCCAAGTCCACAAAAAAGAAACTTGAAATATAAGTTGAAACAATAATTCAAAACATAAATTTAAAACTATTCAGAAATTTGACACAGAAATTTTGACACAATAATCAAGCATATAAAGAATAGGCTATTATATGTATCACATACTCTATGTTACTAATTTTTCAAATAAGAAAGTTGATGCACTCTATATTACTAATTGAATTGAAATTTTCAAGTAAATAAGTGGAAGGGTCTTTTGCTTTGCAATTATATTGTCATCTCCATGTGCTTGAACGTTGGAATTCATGTTAACATCCGTTAACCATCCATCAATAGCTGTAAGCATTCATGTTTCCATTAATTGATTTGATCTAGTGATATTACTATGTCATTCTATCAAACCTAACAGAAATCTAAGAATTCTATGTTGCTATCTATGTTGACCCTTGTTCTTGTACCATCTACTTATTTTCTTGTACTTGCAAGCAATATTAAAGAATTGTTGTAATGCTACTACATCTAAGTAGCACTATTCCTTCCTCCATCTATTGATATTCATACCAATTAAACGTGCTATCAAATGCTTTTCTATACTATATGCACATTCATACCAATTAAACGTGCTATCAAATGATTTTCATGGTCAATAAATATTTCTCTATCTCTTTCTAGAAGTCTACATAAATCCTTCATGGTGGAAATACTTGAATATGGGCTATCGTTGGGATAAACTTTAAAAGGCATTGTTAGATCCCACGCTTGTAGCTCCAATAATTTCTATTGCTACATATCCATAGAAGGGTAATAGTGGCACTGATATGGTTATGATATTGATGACCACATCTCTTCTAATAATTTCACAATTGGAAGAATCTTCTAGAAAAGAGAAGAGGAGGTATGAATCAAAGAAAAAGGAAATCAAATCATATAATATCATTGACCATAACAAAACAAATGATGGTGTTAGATACTATGCCAAAGCCCAAATACAAGGTTGGTTGGATTAAACATAGAATAATGTAGTGCCCCATTTTATCCAATTATTATGACAAAAAAACTTATTATTTGAGGGCATTTATTCGTAAACGACATGGTTATTAACTTTTATTGTGATGGTGTGGTTAATTTTAGTTATGATTGAGTAAATTTGAGAATGTTGAATTGGTTAAATCAAATTCATGTGATGCTTAGATAAATATTTTATGCAATGACACGATGAAAATAATGTTAATGATAAATTCACTGGATGATTTTTACATGAGACTTGGATTGCTCTTACTACATATATTACTAATAGTTTTCTTAGTGTGATAGGGAACTATAAAAGCGTGTTGACACAGAAAAGCATTGACAAGAATTGGGACTTCATATTGAGTTAGGAAGTAGTAATTTTTTTTTAACAAAAAGAGGGGTGGGGGAGGGGGATTTTTATTGACAAAAAAATGACATTAAAAAACATCTGAGGAGTACATAAGATTCAAAATTGTCCACTAGGCTATACAAAAATCCCTGTTGAAGGGAAACTACAACTATTGTCTTCAACTTTACATTTTTCCCCTGACACAACAATCCATAAACCTTGTCTCGATATAATCTATAAAAGATGCCTAAGATATATATGAAAAAATGAAACATTTTGGAAAAAAAGCCTTTGAAGCATAGTGAATTGGTACCATTACTCTATTCATGGCGTTGGGGATTTCAAATCAAATGGAGAAAGAGTTGTTGCCGAAGAGGAAACTTCATTTGAATTCCATCGAGTATCAATCTTTGCTGGAGGGATCATGTTTTGCTGATGCCTATCACGAACTTCATCCCATTTTTTCCTGAGAGCTTAGCATTCATCCTGCAACTGTTGAATGGTTTGTCTCTAAGAGATAGATTCTTCCAAAACTGTGAGTAATTGAGATGAGAGGCCGTTAAAGTGAATCTGCAAGGAGAGGATTGTATTTTGAGATTTTTCCTTATCCACTTCCAACTGTTCCAGTATTCTATTCCAATGCCTTATATCCTTGGTTGCCATTGTCAGACTCCTGATTCTAGCTAGAGAAGAGATAAATTGAGTGGGAGTGTAGAGTTGATATCCCTTACCCAAGCATAAAGGTATAACATACCCAACCACCTACAGGCTGGCCACACTACTACAAATCTCACTTCTGAACTGATTTCGAATTCTGACAATTTTTTAATTAATAAATAGGCATGAAAGATTCACATGTGTAAATCAAGATTGATGCTACAACATAAAAGAAATGAATCTAATTCCATACACAACAATGACTAGCAAGAATTCACATTGTAAACATGAATATCAGAGATAATAATTAATACACAACAAAAATAAATATACAAGTAAATGAAACAATGACAAAGAGAATTTATCTTTAATGAAACAAATCACCAACTAGCTGCAAACCAAGGATGTTCCACCCAACTGTAGACATTGTTTTTCCAAGTCACAAAAACAATGTCACCCACAAGCCACGGCTATGAATCCATAAGTATGGTTCCATGGTGTCACTCAGATTCCCAAACCAGTCAGCACTCAAACTCTCATAGGATTCTCAACAAACAACAATCCAAAGTGCACCAACACTCTTCTCTCCAGCCTGCACAAACCAAGAGAATGGACCCCCTTCTCTACCACGCAGTCCCTCAGGCTTTCCACCTCCTTCTAGGGATCCAGTGCATCTAGTAAAGAATATCCATGTTGGGAGTCTCATGATTCACAAGTGTGAGAAAAACTTAATACATGTCAATGCATCTCAGGCATGCATACATTAATTCATGGCTGGAATACACCAGTAGTCATTACAGCCAACAAAACAATGGCTCCTCTCCAACAATTCGTTTTTATTTCCCAAGCCAAGATCAAAATGAATGAGGAATATTGAATGGATGAAAGAGTGAATGGAGAGAGAACAGAATGAATAGTGTGAACCCCCCAAACAACCCAAAGATGGGTTTATATATTTAATTGAAAGCAAGAACCACATGGCCTTCCCCTAAGAAGCTCATGTAACTGCTTCTCTCAATTAACACAATTATGGGTAAATAAAATATAATAAGAAGACTTGGCCCCCCTAAGCCCCTTCTCACGTGGAATCATAGCCCCCTATAACTCTAGTCCTTGTCCGTCTAGCAACCAACGATGTATTTTATTATTAATGATTATCAAAGAATTACATTTCCTAAGAACCCTGGCCTCTTTTAATTGTTTGGGCACTCCATCCTTTCATAAATTAACAAAATTTATTGTTTAGAATCAAAACCGGTGTATTACATCCCCCCCCCCCCTATTTTAGCACTGTCCTCAGTGCATATACAAAATTAAAAAATCAAAATTTCAAAATTATTCGAAAAGTTGTGAGTACTCTACCCGCATGGAATCTTCATGCTCCCAAGTAGCATCTTTAGGACTATATCAGGTCCACTGAACTTTTACCATCTCTATAAATTGATTCCAGAGCATTTTGAATTTTCTGTCCAATATGCACACTGGTTGGACCTAAAATTCTCCCTCTGGATCTACCTGAATCAAATGTCAATCAATAACATGGTTAGGATCATGTACATACTTTTTTAGTAAAGCTACATGAAATACATTATTCACATTCATGGAAGCAGACAATGCAAGCATGTATGCAACTGGCTCTATTTTGTCCAATATCTCAAATGGACCATAGAATCTGGCTACTAGCTTTGTACAACTACCCAACTTCAATGAGTTCTTTTTGAGATTCAATTTCAAAAGCACATGCTCCCCCACTTTAAATTCTTTAGTTGTCTTGTTCTTATCTACATAATTTTTTTGTCTATCACGAGCTTCCTTTAAATTCTGCTTAATTCTAACCATCTGATCTTCCATATCGTTGAGTAATTCTGGCCCAAGTACCAGTATTTCTATTGGGTTGTCCCAACTCACTGGAGTGTTGCATTTCCTACCATACAAATCTTCAATTGGGCTCATTTTCAATGAATCTTGATACTCATTATTATAGGAAAAGTCAACAAAGTGTAAGCAATCGTCCCACTTAGATGGCTTATCCATCACATACATTCTCAACATGTCTTCAATTACTTGGTTGACTCTCTCTATCTTTCCATCTAACTGTAGATGTTATGTTATGCTAAAGTTCATATTTGTACCAAATCCTTTAAACAATCCCCTCCATAAATTTGAAGTAAACTTAGTATCTCTGTTTGAAATAATTTTCTTAGGTATCCCATGTAACCTAGCAATCTCCCTCATGTAAATTTATGTGATATTAGTTGTTGTATGAGTCATTTTTACAGGAAAAAATGAGTATCCTTTGTCAATTTATCAACCACTACCATGATTGAATCATGTTTCCTTGTTGTCCTCGACAATTTAGTTATAAAATCAATGCTTACCACTTCCTATTTCTTCTCTGGAATTGGTAATGGTTGTAGAAAACCCACTGAGTGTCTATGCTCATCCTTCACTCTATGGCATTTCATACATATGGCAATGTAATTAGCAACATCTTTCTTCATTCCTAGCCAAAATAATTGGCTTCTTACCGCTGCACTTATTTTATGATAACCAATATGTCGGAAATACGAAACATTATGCATTTCTTTTAATACTAAATTCCTAAGTTCTACAGAACTAGGAACATAAATTCGATTTTTATTCATAAGTAATACATCTTCCTTCATCTCATATTCTTTAATTTTATGTTGTACATTTTCTTGTTGTAAGCTTTCTCTTACCTGTAGGTAATGTTGACATGTAACAAAAACATCTAAAATTCTGCTCTTCAAATCTGATTGATGCATACTAATGGTTGTAGCAAGAATGGGATGTAATATTCTACTAAGTTCGTCAATAAATTTATTTTATTTTCCTTCGATATGCTTGATTTCAAAATCATATTCACTTAAAAATTTCAGCCATCTCGTTTTCCTGGCATTCAAAGTTGGTTGTTCAAAAAGATATTTCAAACCACTACGGTATGTTCTTAATTCGAATCTTGTTAAGCCCTAATATTGGCTCATTACCCATTAATTGGGGCATATTATATTACTAATGTTATTTTATTTATGTCGGATTTAGGCCATTAGTTGTAATTATACCT